>CABFOQ010021757.1:0-17836 GCA_900660455.1 Gephyroberyx darwinii | reverse complement strand
TGCACGCCATGCATGCCAACAGGATGTTTTACTCTCAGCACATGGCCCTCATGTTTTCACTCATGTTCCACAACAGATTCCTTTAGGCCCCCAGTATTCACAGACTGAAAATGTTGTTGCACTATTTTTGTTGACGTATAGTGAACTAACCTAAAACCTCCATTGTATTTTTATTATATGTGTTTAGTGTTTTCTCTTGAAGTCTCCTGAATTGTTTTATCTAGCCTCATTTGTCCTTAGTGATGTCATGATACCAGAGTTTTGACTTAAACACCGGTACTAAGTTTGATACTATTACGATACCACAGCAAACAACAATAAACATCAAGCAATGTGTTACCACACTCGGACAGCTTTGCGGCAACTGTTGCACAGGGGTTTTGACATGTCGGTTGGGCTTCATATTTCGCTCCTGGCACCGGTTTGTCAACCAATTGGTGGACTAGGATTCAGTTAAAGATGTGGGCAACTGTTTGACTGCTGTAGGCCACTGCGAGGAGCCAGATTGTAGTTCAGTCTAGTCCAATCCTTCTTGTTCTTCTAACTACTCCAATCTGCACGTATACACCCTCTGGAGGCAATGTTGAAATGGAATTTCAGCTTGCAGAAAGTATTTGGTGAAAGTATCGAATGTATATGAGATTCAATATAGAACTAAATCTTTAGCAGCTGTATTGAAGTAGTGTTGAAATCTCAACACAGTGTCCCTACTTGCACAATCAGTGGTGGTTGCTGTGTCTAAACAGTTGTTAGGCCTGATTTTTGCACTCTCTTGAAAAGCATCGCACATGCAGTAGCAATGCATCTGTCTCATTGCCTGTCAACATCCTCATGACTTTGTATTTGCCTTGCATTATTACGTCCTCTTACATTCTCTTTGCATAAGGGTTTTTATTATATATGGCCAGTAACAAACCATGACAGTTCAAATTATATACAGAAAGTGTGGTGATAGGAAACCAAAGTTCAATTGTATATTTGGTGTGGAGAATATTTGTAAGTAATTTTGGTCCTATTGTCCTCATGTTCCCGTCTGTTCTTAATTTGCCACTGGCAGAGGAGACACATTCTCAGAGAGATGCACTTTTGGTTTTAGATTCTTTTTTATACAGCATTGTGGATATTATTAGGTTGATTTCCTATGTGTGTCCCTTTTTTAAGCCTGTATTGCAGAAATCAGCACATGAGAAGCGAAAGTTGCTGGTTAAGGCAGTGGCTTAGACAGTGTTGCGCTACTTTGTGGTTGTTTTGGTTCTTACAGGAAACACTAGCAGTAACGAGGTCTTTCGTAATCACTGATAACTCCAGGCCACCCAAGCTCGTTCAACCTCAAAGCTGGAGGATATCTAACCTAAATCTCAGACGTAAACACTCCCACTTACTATCATCATGATGAAACAAAGATGGTTGACCTTGTGTGAATGTGCACAAGGAGTGTAGCTTCTTCAATTTCCAATCCAAACCTTAATCAAGTAAAATTGGGAGACTTTATATTCATTCAGAGTAACAAACTCTGTAGTTTTCACTGTGGTCCACACAGACCCCATCCAGGGCAACGTGACCCTAACATGGCCAGTCTGGATCATCTCCTCTGATTTGATGTCATCTGCTTACGCATTACATTGAAAGCTATTTGGGGAATTGTAGTCTAAACACAAATGTGAGACACTTATTAGAGACTTATGAGAGACCTCAGACATTGTTGTAACTTTGTTTGGTCCTGTATGTGACACTTCCAGTCTCTTAATGTAGCTCTCCCATGCGGCCACAACACTAGACACGTGCCTGTGTTTCACAAAGCAGGTATTGTGAGTTTTTAGTTTATAGCAGCTTAGTGGAATGACACGTATGTGCTCAGTTCTGGAGGGTATCAGAAATGAGGCTGTGCAGTGTTTTAAGGAGGATTGATTGATAGTTGGTGGTTGAAATGTTTCTATAGACTGTATACTATCCTTAATGTAAAGCTATATATCATAATGTTTCTCTATAATGACCATCAGTTTCTAATATACACCCTTCTCAGATTGCATTTATTATGAAATTTACTGGCCTCGTTCAGCCCAAGCAAGCCGGCCCTCATGTCAAACAGCTGTGGACTGGACTTGTTTACAGGGGGGGCTTATGTAAGTACAAACATGTGTTAAATGCTCATGATGTAGGCATTACTGCATCACCGAAGGCCATAATGTCTGGTCTGGTTGAAAAAGAAACCATGTTTAGCGAAGGTCATTCATTTGCTTTATTTGTGCCTTGAAATATGGTGTTGATGGGAAAGTCATAACAATGACTTTCACACCCAGGTTTCACATGGTGGTCATCTTACCGCATTGCAGACATGCAGTATGTTCTTTGGTATTCCCTCTAAGGAGGAGAACTGACTTTATGTGTTTTAACATGCAATAAATTATACCAATAAATAAGTAATAGATATTTTTTAGTGTCCCAAGGAAGCCTTATATCTCCAGAAAAGCTAACTTTCAAGGAGTTGAGATTTTTCCATTGTCACCCATATATTCTTGACAATTCACATTGCAAATGTAATGGCTCGTTTTGAAACATTTTCAGTCTGTTGGGAGATAATGTCAACTTTCTGCACTTCCCCGTTTCCTTGAACTGTGATGACAATTATTTTGGTTATATGAGGAATGTTCTGTATTTCCATTTAATGGCATGGTGTGGTCGCAAAAAAACATATTCTGCAGTATGTTGATATCAAGTTCAGCCAATACTAATGTTTCCACCCACCAGTTAAAGCTCATTAATCACTCTTAAATTTGATATCGCTCAGCCATTTATTCTGAAATAAATGATGTTCTCTGAAGTTGAAACATAGCAGGACTTTGGGTCCACTTAATCATAACATCATTCTTGTCCTTACACAAAGGCCAGTATTTATGGCTGCATAACCCACACTAACTCTACTGTTGCTTCTGACCCAGATTTGCACAGATAGCAGCAAATCCATCTTGAAGACTGTCTGAAATGCATCATTACCATCCCTTTGCTCGTTGTTCCAAATGACAGATGAACATGAGAACTCTCATTGGAGAGCAGATATGTATTTTGCATTACTAGAACCGCCGCAGGCTGAAGGACTTGCAGATGTGTTGGAGAGACGAAAGACTTTTTTTGGTGGTTGGCCCACTGTCCCTATCCAGCTTACTATATCAGATGAGGGAGTTCCTCTATCATTTGTCTGGCAAATTACTTTAAAAACAGTAGTCTTCTCCTGGATATTTTTTGTTTACTGGTGCAGTTTATCAGGGAACTCTGGATTCCAGATGTTCCCTAAGGCTTACATCCCGCCACATAGTAAATTTAAAAGTGTAAAAGCCTTCTAAAAAGTGTGAAAACGACACCAGTTGAACTAAGTGCGGTGTGACTTACACAATTAACAGCTACTGTACAATACTCAAATATTTTTCACTGAATCTATCAATTTGTTACACAGAAGCTGTATCCAATCATCAGGATTATAGAAAATTACTCGGAACATTTTATTCCAAATCTGAAAATGAGTAATATCAATATCTGTGCCAAGGACAATATCCTAAGAAATGGAGATCCACCGAAAACTCTGGTCAGAGTGAAGATACCCAAACATTTCTAGGACACCGGATAACCCAAGCGTGATTTGGCTCAGTTGAAGTTACATTGTGTATTCAACATCGAATGGCTCCGTGTGGTTTTATGAATTATTTTTTTCTCTCTCTCTCTGTCTCACTCTAGCTGCCTCTGAGGGGAGAGTCAACGGTGGGGAGGATTTCTTTCAGAAGGTGAGTGTGTACTCTGCACTTGAATAATGTTTGCATTGTCTTTGGGTTGTGTTCAAGCCCACTGAGGAACGCTTGTCTCTTGGTAAGGGAACAGATGTGAGGGGCTTCTCCAGTTGGTCCTAATTGCAGATCAAAACAGAGAAAAACAATGGAGCAATAGTGATGTTAAATCACTCCAGGGCTCTCATCCTATAGTACCACTGACACAACACAAGCCTGCCTCACTCCCTTAGCTTAGCGTGTATATAATGGACCAGTGGAGATCTTCTGTACAGTTATAGAAGATTAAACATAGGCTTGATATGGCAAGCACCATCTCATTGACCATTCTTGATCAGTAACATAAGGAGGCTTGACTGGTCTCAAGTCTATAATCTACAGTGGAACAAGGGTTTGGTTCTGGGATGGAAGTGGAACCGTTCGTGTCTGTGATCTGAAATGGCTTTGAAGGTTTTTTTTTGGTCAGAACTGTCATTTTCTTTGAAGTACAGCACATACTGGTGGTCATTTATAAAGGAGGTGTGTGGCCCAATCTGGTCTCCACAGGATGCCAAGATGGGTATTATTTTTCTTTAGTCATTAAAGCCTCCCTGTCTCTAACAATTCAATCAAGCCTGAAAAAAATATCCACAAATTAAGCTACAAGAGGATTCCCTCATGTTTCATTTCTCCAATACTGCCACAAGTATTTTTGTTTTGTACTCTAAAATGTGGCTTCTAGTGCAGTACTGTAAGAAAAAACAACTGTAAACAAAACAACAAATAGTTCAGCCACTGTACCGCATATTTCTCTAAGCTGGCATAGAAAACGGCCTGGACTGTTCCATTTGGTTGATTTGAACCCTTGTGTGGTTGGATCTTATTTTTAGATTGAGAAGTTCCTTCAGTGATAAATGAATTCTGGTGTCATCCCGACTCTGCACTGCTTTCAGTATTGGCATGATAAATGAAATGTATGGAAATGAATCAAGTTTAGAGAGTGAAATTATTTTCTTTTTCAATTTTGTGATCAAAGACGTTTTCAATGTTTTCTCTGAGTCATAATTTTGGGATTAGTTATTGCATTGGCATCCTGTGAACTATGTGAAACTCCTCAAGTGTCGTAGTTCATTTGTTCCTGAATATGTTGCACTCCCTCTGTAGTGTGTTACCGGGCTCTAATGAAGTAAATGACAGTGGTTTGTTTAAACATTCATCTTTTTGTCTATTTTCCATGTCTGGTTTTGGAGGTTAGGATGTTGAGTTAAATGTCAAAGAGGGAGGCAATTTAACTGTCCCCAAAGCAGTTCTCAAAAACCAAGTAATGCAAACCAGGCGCCATAAGATTCCCCTCCATGGAATTTCAACATGAGCTCTAGCTGTGTTTTGTCTCCACCTCTTGCTTTGGTTTGAGAAAACAGTGGTGTTTAATGCTCAATATATCTACTGTAGGTATCTAACTCACTCAATAAAGCTAATCTGACAAAATGCGGTTGTTGGTGCCCTGGCTTTCCCACTTATGGTTTTTAAAGGCTCTGGTTTGGATACGTTCACAGCTCTTTGACATGATGGTGGTGACTACAGGTTAAATTGTCAATAATTAGACATTAGTTTGCAGCTGTTTAAGTTGGCAGGCTGGCGAGGAGCAGCAAAGGAGGTGTGGTGAAGTAATGTTTTTATTGTAGAAATTCCGTTGGTATAACTCTTTATAGTTTCCCTCTGATAGCGTGATCGCCATACATGCCCAATTAAAGTCGGGGGAAAATAAACACTGCATCGGGATCTGGAAGGGTATTGTGAAAAGAAAATGGATTAGGTGTGTGGAATACCTTGAAGTTGATGAAAATGGAAACTCTTAGTTGGACCACTTCCCGACCTTCCAACACACCCATATACCACACACACACACTTAGTGAGACTAATAAATTACAGGCATAACACGTTATCCACTGCATCACGTCAGGAAGTACATGGTCATTTGTACGCACACTCTTACATACTAGACTTTCAAAATAAGATTTCATAGTTGTCTCACTAGTGCCACAAGAGTGAGATGTAGCTCAGCAGTTGACGATTGAGAGCAAAACAAAATGGTCCGCTGCAGCTCTCTCACGGGCCTTGTCTCCGGGGTTGATCAACCCCTCTTACTCACCGTCTGCTGGACTTCCTCTGAGTCGAGAGCAGCATTTTGTTTTTCGAGAGCAGCCAGTCCCACCCTTCTAGATTCGTACTTTATTTAGTCACTGACAAAGTAGAGAAGCTTACAGACAAATTGGGACCACAGAGGAGTGCTGCAGCCGGGAAACAGACCATGTGTGAATCCCTGCAGCTCACTCTCGTGCTCCTTGTCCTCCTCTGTCCTCCATCCTTTTGTCTGTTTTACTCTCTATTCTCTGTCTCAGGTTCTTTCCTTACTGCTCCTTCCTCCTTTCTCCTGTTCCCTCCTGCTGTTGTCTTTTTGTTTCCCTTTTTGCAGTCTATTAAACTGTTGATGTACCATTGCTATCAAACTGGTAGAATCGGGGGGTGTCTCTGCATGTGGAGTACTTGATAGTTTAACAGCAAAAAACGTGGACCATTGAGTTCAACACACTTTTGCACAGTGACACGCCAAGGGTTCATAGTCCAAAACGTACAATGCATGGCACAGACGATTAAACCTTTTGGAGAGCTGTGGAGAAGTTCAGCCATGGGACTGTGAAGAGCGGGAAGCCGGACCAGTTGAGCCGATAGCTGTGGACCACAGAAGAGCTTGGAATGAATTTAAGTTGAGAGATGCCTTTGAGCCCCTAGCCAGTTCATCCCTTATCCCCCTTCCAGTTATCCTTACCAGGGGTTGTGGTTCTGTAAATAATGCCAGGCGTGATATACAACTGCCAATGCACTCAGAACTCAGGCCAGGCATAATCTATTTTATTAGTTTTGTAGCACTGAAGCGCCTTGTCATTTTGCACTGACGTAGGACACAGAGGAAAACTTGAAGACTGTCATGATGTTTGCGGTTGCCAGAAAATCATGGGATGGTGAAGTGGGAAACTGTATGAGTGCTGTGCTGTTTGGCAGTTGTGTTTGTAAAGCAACTTATATCTGTTTCTTATGCTCCATCCCTTCAGGGACATTTTCCCCTTGACGCATTTCAACAGTAGGATGTTTTTGCAAAAGTGCCCTCTTTGTAATGTGGGTTACTCTTTCCAAACCATGCATATGTTCAGCTTAGCACCAAGGTAGAGGTCTTAACCCTAAATGTAATGGGGCTTGTGGTGTGAGCACTTGGATTGTTAACATGCACTCAGTTGAGACTGCAGAGTCTCGTGGGGATGGTCCAGCTGAGGCTGTTTGCTCCAGCTCAGCCGCTTCACAGTCCATCTCTTAACCGCCTGCCCCCTCCTCCCTACAGCCCACCACCCCTCATCCAGACATGCACACTGCAGCTGAATCAACAGCTGCACAATTGCAGTACAGGACAGGAAGCAGTTCTTGCTCCTGCCATGTTGATTGCTGGTGTGCCACATACGCACACAGTTACGTGCGTCAAGCATATGTGCCGTTTTTCATGACATTGCTTTAATGATATCCTGTTTGATTTGATTTACAGCCCTGCACACGTCTACCTGACCAGCAGCAAACCTCTAAGAACCAATCATCTCAAGGTTGAGCCATGAAACTGATCACAACCATAGTCCTGCATATATATGCATTTATGCCTTTTAAAGTGGGTGTGGTGACAGAGAGAAGAAAGGGTGGAATGTTAAATGTATAGGTAACATAATTTGTGCAAATATCGTGACCCATTTGAGAGGTATTTGCTGGCCCCTTCATAAAAATAAACGCCATCCACCCTTAAAAATGGTGTGTGGTCTGTCAGAAATCACTCCCATCTGCAGGATCCTGCCAAGAACAGCAATGCTGGACAGGAAACAAGTTCCTCTGAACAAGACCCTATAGAGAATAAGTCGAGAGGGCCAAAGGAATTGACGAGGCCATAAAGTTTGGAAATTTTTGGAAAGTAATTTAATTTACCTATATCAATATATGGTTGTCATGTTTGTCATGAGCTCCATTGTTTCACCTGACGTTAATGGGTTTCTGCTCTGCTTTGTATTAACAGTGTTTTTGTATACCTGCTAGGATAGGATTTGAAATTTCCTGGTGGTGTCTAGCAAATTTTCTCGCTACACTGTGTGTATATATGTATATATATATATATGACTCTGGACTTTTCATTTCAAAATGATTGAAGCCGTGGTCTTTGGCAAACTTGACACAGGAAGCAGTGTTTTGAGGAGAGCAGTGGTGGTCCTCCTTGGTATCCTCCCATGAACACCACTCTTGTTTAGAGATGTCTGCAGCCTTAGATGAGATGTCTTCAGATGTCTGTTACCTTAGGGTTCTTTCTCACCTCCTTCACCATTATGCAGCGTGCTCTTGCTCTGATCTTTGCTGGACACCCACTCCCAGGGAGAGTAGCAATGGCACTGAATTTTTTCCATTTGTATCCAATCTGTCAGACTGTAGACTGATGGAGGCCCAAGTATTTTAGAATTGCTCAATAACTCAAAAATGAGCATCAACAACTCCGCAGAGCCAAGGCATATTCCCCTTGAACAGATCTCTCTTTTTTTGAGGAGACAGCTCTGTTGGTAACAAAACTTTGTGGGGTTTTTATATGACAGGACACCTAACCTACAGCTGAATGTCACCTCATTGATTGGATCATCTGACTTCAATTACCCCCTTTCATAGAAGTCATTATCCCAGAGGTTCACATACTTTTTACAGCTTAGGCTGTTAATGTTTGAGCAATATGTTCAATAAAGATTCATAAAAGTAAATTTTTGTGTGTTATTTGTTAAATCACATTGTGTTTATGTATTGTTCTGACTTAGATGAAGATCATATTTTAGGAGCCATTTATGCAGAATGCAGGTTATTCAAAAGGGTTCACAAACCTTTTCTCTCAACTCTATTTATGTATCGCAGTAAATTTGTGCTTTTGTTTTTGCATGACATCTTTCACACGGTTCATAATCACCAGTCTGCCAGCCACTCTCAAATCGACATAGTAATTTTAAACGAGAGAGTGAGAGTGTGATGTGGTGTTAAATAGGTGTTAAAATTCTGTCGCCAGGAGAGTTTTTGCAGTATTGAGGTGAACGCCTTTGTGACAAAAAGCAGAAACCTTTGTAATTGGCTCATGAGACTGATTTTAAAAACAAAATAAGGGGAAGTGAAAGAAAGAAAGAATGAAATTGAAGGAATTTTCCTGCTTCACCAGGAACAGAATGTTCCAGAAACTTGTTTTTGAATCGACCAGCTGATGGAGTGAACATGTGACTTTTGTTAGAAAAAGTAAGATTTAGCTACTGGGGTCACTGTAATATAGTATACTTTCTTATATATTTCACAGCAGAAAACATGGTGAAGACAGTGGAAGGGTAGCTTACTATCGCTCCTGTCCAGGCCGAGAACGAAACTGGGCTTATCAGATTTTGGTTGGGGGCTTAAATTTCATTGTGTGAAAAGCCATGCTAAGTGAATAGACTTCTAATAATATTCTATATAAAATCCTCCACTCTTTAAATGAAGTATGAGAGAGAGAGGTAATCTGACAAGGAACATTTTTTATATTATATATTATTTATATTTTTCATTACACAGAAACACTACAGTTCCTCTTGGTTCTGTGCTTTACTTAGTAGAAACTAGGAGTGAGTGCAGTGCCACAGCCACAAGATTTCATGAGAAGGAGTGCTTGGCAGGATCTTTCTCTGCCATAAGAGAAAGATAATGGCCAGCGACCCGCAGCATGGGCCAAGAGCTTAAGAAGGAGAAGGAAAAATGTAACCTGACATCAACAGAACACATTTGTTTAACAAATGTGTTTTGCAATGATTTTTTTGCTTACAACAATGTTTTATGAGTTTTTGTGAGGAACACAATCCTGTTTGGGACTAACTTGACTTTGCAAGAGCAGTTCTTAATTTTCTGCTGTGAATTTATAACATAGCAAACCTAAAAACAAAATGGGCTCACAGCTGGATTTGATGAAACCAATGCTGTTGTTTTGAGGAAAATTACTGTTTCTGCCATCAAGTGATTAATTTTTTTCAATGTATTTTAAGTTGTTATTTTATCTTGGTTTGCTAATGGCAGTAGTGGTTTAGGCACCCCGTAGCATTACTCCTCTTGGCTGTCCATATTTATACGTGATTATAGCATGTTGTAGAAAATCAGTGAGGCTTGAAAGGGCTTCCACTCAACCATCATGGACTCAGAGTGTGCAACTTCACAATAAGAGCGGCACAGATCAGGCTTTCCGAACCAGCTCTCTGCTCTGCAGGTGTGTGAGACTGGCAGTGGATAAGCTGTCAGAATCCATTGTAGAGGAGGCCAAACAGACTACGCTACTTACAGAAGAGCATATTGAGGAATTTGGGCATTTCCCTTTGTGATTTATGCACCAAATCCCCCAGGAATACAGCGTGTGTGTGTGTGTCCTTATTGATGTGGTGTATTGGTGTGGTGTGGTGATTCATTTCATAGTGCTAATACTAATAGTAATGTGAAAAGTATTTTAATAGGCTTGTAAAAGTCCGATACAGAGTATGGATGAAAGTTGTCATTTGCTGTAGCAGTGCCTCTCTGCTATGTGGCTGCTTGCATAAAACACTGGACCACCGGTGGAACGTAAGCGGCGGCCACAGCTCATATAATGGGTTGATACAGTTGTTGGTGCTAGCTCATGTGGCTGAGACCACCAGCCTTCTCCACCCGGAAAACACAAACCCCTGGAACGCATTAAAACAAACAAACACGACAGGACCTTCATGAAAACAAAGAAAGTACAGGACAAGGACAGATCCATCAGGAGAGTTAGCTGGGCCCTAACTGTACCCTCTCCTGACTTCTGGAGAGTTAGTCGAGCCCTGTGTTTTTTGGAGTCTGACTAACTCTTGAATAAAGAGTTTCAGGGACATTTTTTCCCTTGTTTTTTTCCACTAACACGAACCATTAGTCATGGCGTTTCTCAGGGGGGTTGGTTGGTCTGGTTCATCCCTAGCCAGGAAGCCAGGCAAGGTGAGCTTCCTCATGGTGGAGAAGAGGAGCAGGAGGTTGTGTAACAGAGTCCCCTGAATAGCATGCTCTCGACCTCTAGCACCAATCAAATGTTCTAATATTTTGTTTTGTACCACCGTCACTACCCTTTTTCACATCCGTGCATATGCTCCTGGTTACAGTGAGTAGACTTGTCAAAGGGCTCTCACATAGATTGCTGCTGACACTTTTCACATGTTGGAAAGCCAAGTGCACTCGGCAGATTTTTCAGGATTGTTTTGGGTGGGGTGTCGAGCAGAAATGATACAGTGTCTGGAAACATTATATACGCTTATATCAGAAGGCATATTTAAACTGGATCGAAACATTTTTCAACTCCTTTGACCTCTCTTGGTCTCACCGCCTATAAGGAAGACTATCTTGCCTTTTTAACATTCTTTTCCCCTTTCAACGTGTAAGGCCTTTCTGTATAATTGCTGACGGCTGAGACCTTGTTTCATATGTGCTCCAACATCAGCACAGTGAAAGGAGTTTCAGTGTGCTAGTGGAAGCAATGAACCATTGTCCACAGTTCAGCCCTAACCAAAGCCACATTCAGAGACAGAAGAAACACAGCAAGGTTAACTAATGCTGACCAATAAGCCAACTCATATGATTCTGAAGTATTATATCCTTTGGGTGTGTAATATAGCCCATGGTTACTGTGACACTTGTGGTGCATTTATGGCAAAGTTCACCATGGGAGAACTGGCTTTGATTTACAGTGAAACAAATAGAGTATAGATGATAAATAAAAAAATAAATGTATTGTAATACTTTGTTGCAGGAACAAGTTTCAAAGTTATTTCCAAGTTGAAGTGTCAGTGTGGTTAAGCATTGTTATTCCCTCTCTGTTCCAGGTCATGGATGAGACCAAAACACAGATAGCATGGCCTTCAAAACTGAAGATCGGAGCCAAGTCTAAAAAAGGTGAGCATCTTTTCTCTCTAATACCCAGATGATTCCTACTCTGGACCCATGCTCTGCTTCCACTGCTTTTGCCTCGCAAACCAAAAAACAACAATCCTGACGACTGCTGGGCCAAGCGTTGATGTCTGATTTCAACTAAGCAAGACCCAATGTATCATGCATCCAATTCATCAGTTTCCATAAGTACTACCATGACTCCAATGTAATGTGGTTTGTCAAGATTTGTGGTGATAACGCAACACTGAATGTCAAACTGAATTTAATGTGTGAATCTTTTCTGGTTGTCTTCCCCCTCCTGAGTCAGGTTAATGATTAAGAGTCATGTTGTTTTAACCAGAAGAATGTTCTCCCTTGTCTGGCCGTCTCTAATGACTTTCCTGAGAAGTATTTCAAGGCTGCACGAGCATTCATCTTTCAAAATTGTACTGAAAACTTAGAAGATGAAAGCTTGCATACTTTCTGTTGTTCTGAGTAATTTCATCTGCGCTGAGAATGTTTGATTTTCTTTGAGGGGGAGGGGTGGGAGTTGCTGGAATTGAGGCTTATGCATTTAATGGCCAAGTTGTTCCAGCGCTCTGTTGCCAATAAAACATTATCACGGCTATTTAAAGCTCTTCCGGTGGTGGTGGGGGGGGATTTAGGTGTAGCTGTGCCCACTTTGTTGTCCCCAGGAGAGTTGCCAGAGTGCGTCTTCAAGCCAGATGTGGAATCCAATGGCATTATGTAACTTCCTCAGTCTGTACAAAAAAACATTGACAACGTTACATCAGAATCTTTTTCAACAGTTTTACTCCCTCTGGATACATTAATTGCAGGCCCCACCCATCCCATTCACACAACTAACCATTTGCCCCAAGTATTAGTTCATTCACAAAACCTGCAACCTCCGCCGAGTGATGTTCCGTGTGTGCAGGGAGACTATTTGAAATTCTGACCCATGATTTGTCGGCTGTCAGACTCTCTCGGTGTTGCGTAAACCGAGAGGAGCAGAGGGGAAGAATGTTTGCTAATCACTTGCAGTTATCTCATGAGCGAATGCATGTGTTGCATTTTTGTGATCGTTGGAAAAGAAACACATGTGGATGTTACCATATGTTCTAACAAGTTGGGGTCATGGGAGGGTGGGAAGGAGGGAGAAGGGGAAGGAGGGTGGTAGTAACAGGACACAGAGTGAGAGCGAGAGAGCAGATTCTACCTCCTAGAGCGTAATCAACCTTGACTTCTACAGAGAACGACCGACGATGCTACAGCTGGTTGTAAAACCTGCAGGAAGCCATCAGGAAAATTACTAGAGACAATATTGATGGAGATCCACATTCCATTGTTCCTTCATCACTCGTACACCGGATATCACCAACACAAGGCCACATCTGATTTACACTGTCGCCATCATCTGCGCTTGAAATAGCCAATGACATAGTTGTTTTGTTTATGGAGGTAATGGATTATTTTGAGTCATCTTGAGTAATCTTGAAGGCTATTATTTTCCCTTGTTTTCGTCGTGGTATCTTACATCAGTGTTTTGTTTCCTCTACTGTCTAGGATCAGTTACGCTCCATAGGATACCGGCAGATGTGAGGCGTTTGTGTGTAACCTTTCTCCATATTGGCCCACACTCCATCAATGTGCCAGCGTTTGTATTGCTTATATCACCTGCAGTTAGCTGTCGCTGCCACCTGCACAAGTGTGATAAGGCCAGTTGTTGGCCTCCGGAGAAAACCATCATCAATACACTGTCAGTGATTTATTATAGAGGAGTCATATAGCTGATACACAAGCCAGCTTTGTCTTGTACCTCCAGGATAAACATGCAATGGAATATAATACTATATCCTGGTGCTATTTCCCAGTGGCGCGGCAACTTTTATCAGATGAAATGTTTTTATTGACAGATTGTTATTAGATATAGCCTAATTGATATATTGATTGCTTTAAGGTCTCTATTAAGATGTGGTTGATCCAGTTTTATGTGATGAATTTCTTAACGCCACTCACTATTGCCAGTTGTCTAGTTCAACATTTCCACAGATGTTTTGAATGGGAATTGCCCAGCCAAAGGAACTCAATTCCCTTCATTTGTGTGGTAGTTTCAGATTCAAGCCTTAGCTGGAAAAATGCTTGAGCTTTGCCAGTACAGAGAATAGGGTCAAAAGGTTCCTTTTCTGTCAAGTGTAACTACCAAGCCGTGCGATTAAAAGTAGTCTTTGCAGCTGCATGTCCACCTTGTTATTGTTTGTTTTTATAGGTGTTGCATGTGCCAAATTGAGGTGTTCATTTTTTATTCCACAATCAATCATCAAATAAGAGCACACATCACACTCCACTTCAAAAATGCGGGGGTGTTCTACATCACGACTGCAACACTCGTTTAGGCTGGCTAATGTTTGCCAGATGTGCTGTGCGGGTTAGAGCAAGGGCAGTGGAAGGACCAAACGCCCCCTAATGGTCAGAGTGCCACAGTAGGAAGTGGAGGACTTTCTATTGTCCACAGCAACAGCTGTATGTTTGGAAAATTTCCTGGAACAAATGCTGAGCATGTGAAGGGTCTCTGACTGCTCTTGCTTTGTTTTCCTGTCTCAGATGGCACCCACCCCTTTTGAGATGCAGCTCAGTTTGGATTTTAGAGGTCGTTTTTGTTTAGGTTCTTTCTCTTCTAAGGACTGTTGTTCCTCCCCCATGTGATCTTGCGTCTCTCTTAGTGTATTGAGGCTTTCTGGCCCTGTGACTCTTAACAAGATCCATGCCGGTTTGCCAGCCCTCTGTGGCTCCCACAGTCCCTTCTGCCCATAAAACACAGAGAGCTGAGGCTCCTAAAGATACTTCCCAGCAGTGGGATTCCACATCCTAGCCAACCCAACTTACTCTGCTCCCTAAAAGGGAGTAACTTGGATCATGTGCTTCCTTTGCATTTTGCAGCTTTATGGAGAGGACCTTTGTTTGGTTTCTGTAAGAGAATGTTTGATGTGGCTGATTGCACATGATACGATGAAAAAGTTTGAAAATTGAAGACCTTGCGTCTTACAAAAAGGGATTTGGCTCCCAAAAAGCCCAAACAGGCAACACTGGGGTTCTGTGAGGTCCCAACGACTTCGTAACAATAAATCTGTTTCTGTGAGTCCCGTCTGAAGGCTACACTGTAAATCCGAGATGCTCGAAGTGTGTGCGTTGGGAGGGGTATTCCTGGAAGGGGGCTCAGCTGACTTCCTGCCACTCGGTGCACGGGGGCGATGGACTTTGGGTGTGTGTGTGTGAGTGCAAATGGAGGTGCACGTTTGGATGCGTGTGCATGTGCACGTGTGCTCGTGTGCGTGTGTTTTCACATCGGTGTTCTCCAGGGGCCTGGTGTGCGGCAGAGCCAGATGTAGGCTTAACCAACGCTATACAGACACAAGCATCAGCCTTGAATGGTTTAGGGTATGCAGTGTTTAGTTATTTTAGCTGTGGTATTTAGTGGCCAAGGAGGTCTCTCAAAGTACAGTTTACTCAATCTATTAGTACCTTTACTCACGTGAACTTCGGTGTGCCGACCGAGTATATTTACACCGCAAATTCAGATCATCGCAGTTTCAATTTTGATGTGGTATCTAGTCATTTAGGTGATGTTTATTTTCAATTCTTGCAATGAGGGAGACAGCATTGGTTCCATGTACAACAGGAGAAAAGGAAGAGCACACACACACCCCGAGTCATTCACACATATACAGAATCTGCAGTGATTTGACAGAATGAGGTTCATTCATAGCAGAACAATTATCTGAAGCCGTTCTGTGTGCATGTTTCTGTGTGCTCTACTGACTGGCTGTCTGAATACAATTCCACGCAGCCCCAACCCCCCAGATTGGCTTCTAGCAGACTTTAATCAGAGTCGGCAGATTTGAAAGCGGCAATTACTGTCGCGGTGCTTTCTGTGATGTACTGCAATTTGTTGACAAATGCAGACTGCTTATGTCGTGTTCGGTTAAATGGGTTTAACTTCTGTCCCACTTTTTCCACATTCTTCCTCTGACCTTGATTCTCTCTCTCGTTCACTCGCTCTCAACTCTCACTATCTCTCTTTTACACACATATACCTCCAACGCTGCCTCTCACTTTAAATCTCATCCCTTTCCCATTTCTGTGTCATTCCCCACAGATCCCCACATCAAGGTGTGTGGAAAGAGGGAGAATGTGAGGGAAGCCAAAGACAGAATCATGTCCGTCCTCGACACAAAGGTACAGTAAGAATAAGTCTTTTTTTTTTATCACAGTAAAGATGGAATTCACTGTCCTCTCATGTCGTGTTATTTGTCCTTTTTCTGGTATTCAGTTGGACAGGAATTATTTCGCTGCCCTTCTCCCACAGTCCAAATGGCAGATTGCACACAGCAGTGTGGTACACGTTGGCACTAATGTAGCCAGATATTCACGTCCTGAGTTTGTAGTGGTCTGCAGTGTGCATGCAGGCTTCATCACCATGGCAACAGAGAAATTACATACCTGACCGAGTGCATTGTAGCACCCCCTGTGGGCAGGCAATCATCCATGCACGCAAAAACCGCCACACACACAAGGGCAACACATGATTGGCTTAGTTTGTTGCATTTTTCATATGGGATTGTCATGAAAGAACTATTGGCAAATATATCAATATAATCATTTAATTAAACTTTTTTTTTTGTAAACTGCATGTTTTGTTGCTCATCTGCTTCTCTTTTCTATATAATTGTAACATCTGAAAGGGTTTACGGGTTGTATGATTAGTTATGGACCCCGTGACTCTCCAGATGGAGCAGAGGGGACTGATGCTGTATTGGCCTTTCAGTGAAGCACCGTCTGTACCCAGAGGAGCAGGATGTGAAGCAGGGAGGGAAGAGAGAACGAGTTTGTTTTGGTGCTTTTGGATTATTTTGAACTCATTAAAGGCACACAGACAAAAAAACAGACACAGTTGTTGTTACTTACCTTTTGCGTTTTGTGAGCTACAGCAAAATTGTTTACACTACTGTATGCTTCAATGATATATGCTATATGGCCGAGGTCACAAATACCCACCAGACATACATGTGTAGCATACAGTCATCTGGGGAAGAGGCATCTACAAAACAATTTTTAACAGTTCCACCAAGTCTAGCATGTTAAGTTTGATTCTCTCTCTCTGTCACTGCTATTAGTTCAGGTATTTTGTAGCTTCATGGAAAGTACTATACAAATACAATTATTATAACATGCCATTTGGTTCCTTACAGTACCATGACTGTGTACATTTTTAGGAAACATTGTTTAGTCTTAGTGTCATGCTCAACTCACTGAGCTATTGTTCATCACCCACACCCCCCATCCCCTTTCTCTTTCTTTTGCACTCAACAGAGTAACAGGGTAACTCTGAAGATGGATGTTTCCCACACAGAGCACTCCCACGTTATCGGTAAGGGGGGCAACAACATCAAAAAAGTGATGGAGGAGACGGGTTGCCACATCCACTTCCCTGACTCCAATAGGAACAACCAGGCAGAGAAAAGCAACCAGGTTTGTGGGGCTTCAGCATGGATTTACTCTATCTCTTCAGCAGATGCCTAAGCTTGTCTGCATAGAGGGATGGAGCATGCTATTAAATTGCTGGCTGATCAAAGACTTTGAAAGATCTTTGCTTTAATCTCCTGAATCACAACATTGGTGATTTTTAACTGCAAGTGTATTGGGGTTTGCCAACCTCATCCCTCTACAATGAACATGTTTTCTCTCCCTGGAACTCACTGTACCTTATTTAAGTTTCTAAATTAGTTCAGTTGGACTAGTCCCTTTTTGATCTGTGTATCCAGCACATCCAGTCCATTTACTAGCTGTCACAAGGACTTGAACTAGGCAGGTTACAGGGAGCTGGTGGAATTTGGCTGTTTTGATTGGCTGACTCACAGGAAGCTGGTATGTTTGGGCTGGACTGACTAGAAGAGCAGTAGTAATTAAACTATTAAACTGTAGTTTGAAGGGTTCAGGGGAGAACACACTGCCAGGCACAGAGCTCCACTGTGCACCTGCGTGTGGAAACACTCACAAGTTCAGTCAATCATCTAATCTAC
>CABFOQ010021756.1:0-13539 GCA_900660455.1 Gephyroberyx darwinii | reverse complement strand
AAAGTAGATCCTTAGAGATAAATTGAATGCAATGCAGGTTGCATTGTCTAATTATATTAGACACAGAAAGAAAGAAAGAAAGAAAGAAAGAAAGAAAGAAAGAAAGAGAGAGAGAGAGAAAGAAAGAAAAAAGAAAAAAGAAAGGAAGAGACACAAAGAGAGAAAGGAGCAGATCAAAAAAAAACCGAGAACAGCTAAAATATGGACAAGGCCACGGATATTGAGACACAGCCAAACACAGAGACGAGACAGATAAGGAGGGGGGAGGTAAGGACAGACAAAGGAGAGAGAAATGACAATGAGTTATGAATGTTAGCCTGAAGCCCAGAAGATGGATTGACATTGGGAAGGAAAGAGAGAGCTGACCATGAGCCAAAGCACATGAGAAATAAGGGAGCAAGACAGAAATAGAGAGCGTGTCTGACCCATCAGGTCATTGACATCATTCTAGACCAACCACTGCCAGTTCTCAGAGATTCACCCAAATTTGCCCATGAAATCCTAAATTAATCCTAAATCAAACATTGAAACCAGTATGGTTTAAAGCATCAGGGAGGTCTGTACGCTTCAGAGACCAGTTTCATTGGGGCTGAATGCGACAGGTTGCTTGGATCATTCAGGTAAATGTTGCCCGGTCTCCGAAGGCAGCAGTTTATGAGGAGGATCTGCTTTAACGTGGCTGGCAGCTGGCCCGCACAGTGTTCAACACATGATGAGAGAATGGAAGAGCTATTAAAATGATTATAAAAGAAAATTACCCTGGGGGGGCGGGAATAATAGGAGGAGAGACAGACAGAGAGAGAGAGAGAGCGAGAGAGAGAAAGAGAAAGAGAGAGAGAGACTTGTATGTGTGAGTTGCGGGTGCTCCCTCGCTCTCTCCTCTCTTTCCCACACACACACACACACACACACTTAATGAGCGAGGCTGTGGTTTTCCAGTCTCTCAGGGTGCAGAGCAGAGTAGCGGAGGCAGTCGTCACAGACACGGCAGAACAGCACTGAGGTGAGTTGATACAATATTTATAGTGTATACTGGCTGGGCTGCATTCAATACCATTAGATTCAATGTCACAATTTTTTATTATTTTTTATATGGAAACCAAATAATTCAGTTTAATGTAATTTGTGGTCTGACAGCATAATTCAATTTGTCACATTTGAATTTGAAAATGTCTAAAACATGGATGAAAATGAATCCATTTGAGACTTTTTTGTAGACGCTCTAACATTTGACAGACCCTTTGTCAAATTCACAACAAAGTTGCCAGCGTTAACTTTAACTTTAACTGCAATTATTAGAGGAGAAACAGGAAATGTGTGAGAAAAACCGATAGACAGATAAACAATCTGTGGAGTGACACAAGACCTCATGACCTACAACTCACAGCATCACAAACTTCCTGCTGCACATTTGTCGGGTCCGTCACACAGAAACCATTTTTTGTGTTTTAACTGGACTTTGGTAGAATTGCGTCTGGTTTCAAGTAAAATGCATGGAGTTATTCCTGAGTTTGCTGTGAGCATGTGAACACTGCACAATGACAAAGGGGTCATTTAATCAGTCCTGTGAATGAGGAAGTGAGATTAGTGTGAACGTGTGTGTATGTGTGTGTGTGTGTGTGTGTAACAAAAGAGCTAGTTTATCTTTTACCTGTTGCTATGACTGCAACGCTATATACAATATATATATTTGGAAGTGAAATTATTCCTATGCAAACTTCCTCTTCTCTCTTCAGCATGAATCTTGTATAGATCGATAGATAGATAGATAGATAGATAGATAAAATATATATCTGTAGTGTTGTGGTTTCTTTAGCTCACGGTCTGAACATCCGAGCCAACCACATGACCACTGTAACAGAATACTGAGAACCAACAGGGGTTCTCATACTTTCAGTTTGTTGTTTCTGTAGGTGGCGCTCTTTTCTCTGTCGGTTCAGCCATGGTGGCTATCGCTGGTCATGCTAACGACCCAGTTCTTCTATTTATTCCAAACACACCGCTGTTGCTGCTGCCAGAAATGTAAAACGCATCACTTCCTGTGGTTCCTGTGTTTTTTCCCAGGAAAGACCTACCTGTGTTTAGAGCAGCAAATGTAAAACCTTTCATGAACTGACTAGAGGTTGAATCACTGTTGTGTTACATTAATTGAGAGTGGCAAAATGGACATTTATTTATATGAAAATTACACAGATATCGAGGGGGGGGGGACGCATAACTGAGCTTCAAAGCTGAATCTATAAGATGTGTATCAACCGGAGCAACTATCAGTGTAGCAGCACGTAGCTAGAGGATGTGGCCGGGTGTCATGACTTGTTCGGGAAGCCATCTGGGGTGCTGAGAACACAGTATGGTTAATTCACTGTCGTTGCTTCTAAGGTGCTGACAGGGAGTGTGACTGTGCACAGATCTGATGGGATCTTTCAAGTGGCGCCTGATTAGCTTTGCTTTTTTTTTGTTCAAGGTCTTTTTATTGAAGATGTAATACATTTTGCATACATTTAGAAGTGATACATATATATATATATTTTTACAACATATATAACCCCACAATCCCATTTCACCTCAAATTTACACAACATTCAAAGTACACAATGAATATAAAAACTAAATAAACAAATAAATAATAGTAAAAAGAAAAGAAAAGAAAAGAAAAAAAAGTTAATTTAGAAAAACATCTAACAATGATGATGAAGAAAAGAAAAAGGTAATAATAATAATAATAATAACAATAACAATAATAATAATAATAATAATAATAATAATAATAATAATAATAATAATAATAATAATAATAATATCATCATCATCATCATCATCATCATCATCATTTTACAAGAAAAGAAAGAACTATAGAATTAAAAGGCTGTCAGTGTCCATCTTTTCTTCATGGGCTGCCATATAGAATGTTCCTGCTCTGCCTCTCGTGGCATATCTGATTTTCTCTAATGTCAGATGATCCATTAGATCTCCTGGCCTGCTGCTGTGAGTAAGCTCTGTGGTTTCAAGGTTGAGCCTGACGTGTGTTTTTGCATGCATGTGTGTGTGTGTCTGTGTGTGTGTGTGTGTGTGTGCATGTGTTTACCTAATTACATAGACATCATTAGGCTGAGACATTCTATACGGAAGCTGTGTTGTTGACATAAAAGAGGTGTGCCAGGGTGAAGATTGGCATAATGAGGGCAATCTGCTATTCCCACGTGAACTGAGTGTATGTGTGTGTGTGTGTCTGTGTGTGTGTGTCACGCTAAGTGTCCATGAGTGCACCTGTCTGTGGCTGTGTCTGTCTGTCGCTCGGTCTTCTTCAGGGTTCTTCATCAAGATTCCACAGCTTGTCTCGATTGGTCAAGACATGTGACTGTTACCAAGCAACCCATCATCCCAGACCACTTGCCCCTCTTTCAATTCCCTGGCTGTGTCTTCCAGAGGACAAACACAAAGACAAACAGAAAGACAGATGTGCACACACATGCACACAAAATATAAACAGCTATAGATTGCTCTTGCAAGACCAGAGGAAGTGAGTGAGCCAAGAATTAGGCCCACTTCACTACTCAATCGAATTACATGTTTATTATGTTACTCTGATGGAGACTGTGCATAAGAGCAAAAGTTGTCTTCAACGTTTGTAGGCCTATTCAGTATTACAATCTGCACCTAGGAAATGGTTGTTTATGTAATACATTTCAGTTAAAGTTCAACTCTTTTAACCAACCATCATTTGGAAGTTCTGCTAGAGATTAAAAGTCTCATCTGCAACAGGAAGACAAACAGGTTAATTTGTTTAAATTGCAATGTCATTCAATACTTTCCTTACCCGCTGGGCTGAGAAAGAACACCTATCCCTCAGCGAGTTCTTTCTAAAAAGACACATCTGGTCGATAAAAAGGTCGCAGAATAAGCACTTGGTATTTGGATAAGCTCGCAAATCAGGCAGCGACTCTCAAGGTGGTAAATAACGTCATTATTCATCTCGGAGCTCCGACCAGGTCTGGCATACAGCCACTGATCCATCTTCTTTTCTGCCTGGCTTTCATCTCAGTACCCAAATTGAGCTCTTTTCACAAGGCCACTTAGTGCATAATGGAAGGTCTCGATGGGGCAGAATGAAGCCTATTCAGCTCATTTGTATCTTAGTGGAGCTGAAAGATAGGAGGAAAGGAAAGGATGCTGTCTAGGAAACACAGGCCTTTGGGGACTCTTTCCGAGGTTGTTCATCACTTTACATTTCTTTTCTTTAAGTCCGGATACTGCAACGTGACACACAATTGTGCGTATACACACGCACGCATGTACACGTACACAGACACACACACACACAGACTCTGGATGAGGCCTTTAAGCAAGCATCTGCATCACCCGACTGCAAATAGCTACAAGCAACCCTTTGTTGCCTCTAGAAAACATAAAACAGCAGAAACACCCTCAAAGTACAGCAGGCTTTGCTAACGCTCTTCAAGACAGAAAACAGCACTCAGCAGTCATTACCAATCCATTACAGTCCTCAAAATCCATTACTAAGAAATGTGCTTGGCTTTTTCTGTGTATGTATATGTGCACATGTGTGTGTGTGTCTGTATACAGGATTATGACACACATAGACATGCTCATTTTCCATTAGGGACGACTAATGAAAGGTTTATGAAACAAGACACATATCATTAATATCTGTTAAAATAACACACACACTCTGGGTGAGTGATCCGCTACGTACTTTAGGACAGTCATCATATTTCTCAGCGCTGAGAATGACTCTGTGTCTTTCACTACATTTGCACTCTACATGCCAAAACATAGTAGCAGCTAAAATGCAGATGCATGGGATTAAATCCTCACACTCAATATATCAATGGGCCCAAATCGTATATATCTTCATGTCCCGCGCCTAGATTAATACAGTTTTACCAAGACCACCGATGTTTATGCAAAAATAAACACAGGAAATGAATGTGTTTATGCTCTCACACACATACACACTAACATGGGAACAGGAACGAGTGCATTTATAAAGGCAGACAGCAAAAGATGGACTGTATGCATGTGCAAGCATTAACACACACACACACACACACACACACACACATACATTATTTGGGTTCTCAGAGTTGCGGCTGCTCACCAAAGCTCCCAAGGTTCTCTTTGTGGCAAAGCATCTAGAGACCCATAGCACATGTCCATATGTGGCCAGCCAGCACAGGCTCGCACTGGACCCGAGCCAAAGTACGTTCCTATTTGTGTGAGTGAGTGTGTGTGTGTGTGAGAGAGAGAAACGAGAGAAAGTGATTGATAGTGAGTGAGAAAGATGTCGACCACGAGAGCACTTGAGATGTGTGTGTGCTCTCAGAGAGTCGGTGTGTCAAATACAAAGCTGTCATGTGCGTACGAGAGCCGGGCCTCCTACGTTAGCAGCCGTGATATCAGTGTTTGCTCTAGATGAAGTTCAAAGCAACGACTCCATGATGTAGGTCTGCAGCAGAAACGTGTCCAGGCAACAAAGAGTTGAAGATTAGGGGAGTTGAAGATTACAGATGGTGCTCTGTATTCAGTAGACACAGTTTTAATTAAAACCATTCTTTCTCTCTTCTCTATCACTCCATGGTCTTGGCTTATTCTCTCATTTTGTGAATTTTGTGTCTCTCTGACCATCTCTTTGTCGTTCTCTCTGAGGTGGTAGGTGAGTGGCTCTGGCAAACGTCCCACTATCCATTACCGCGTTAGAAAATAGACGAGCAAACAATACCCACCACCCATTGACGCAAACACATGCTTGCACACTTATGCACACGCACACACACACACACACCCTTATCAGGTAGTTATCCTCATTCCACCATGCACCCATTAACAACCCACATGCCCACATGCCATTAATGAATGAGCTCACTGAGGACAAATCGCATTATGCACAAGGTCTATTCAAAAAGCAAAATTTGTTTATGTCACATTTTATGTCACAATTATTTTACCTAGCAGTGTGGTCAGTTTGGAGGCACATTTACTTGCCATGTGAATAAAATGTCTGCACACTATCTGTTCTTTATGCTATCCATTTATGCTCCGATCATATTTGACAAAGCAGACTTCCCCATTTAAACCCAACTGACTCATGGTTTCCATTTGATACAGACACGAATCTAGCAGGATTTCTGACAAACCTTTCCCACATAGGCATCATTAACATGTTGAGAGTGTTTAACAGTAGTGCCACTAGACAAGAAGGTGAAGTCTTAGCAGTGTCTCAGCAGACTGTTGCCCGGTCAGGCTACAGCTGGCTCTCTACGCAGTTGCACAACAATGTGGCAACAGCACGCTGTCTTGGTTTATAGTTTTATTATAGTTAGAATGGAATTTCCATTAGCCGTTAATGCAATGACGACTCGTCTTCATCGCTATTCTTTTTTATTTTCAGCAGAAGTCTTGAAATAGCTGAACGATATCACGTTACAAACTCACATATACACATTCCATAGGCAGAAAAGCAGCCATAGCTAGTTTCACACATTCTGATACAAAATACAGTTTTGTGAGTGGGACAACTATAGATGGGGCGGCCCCGGTTTGCATTGAATTCTTTACCATCATAAATCATGCCAGCAAGGCGCAAGGTTAGTTTAAAAAGAAAAACACAAGGAGTGCAAGGAATTTTGTTGCAATCACAAATCATGTGAGCCAGGAGTAAAATAAATAAAATATAAACATATATATCTCAATATCTATATACAGAATATTGGAAACTCAACAGTGAGTACAAACAGGTTTCAAGCATAAGTCTTAAATAGCTAACTTGTTCCAAAGGCAGATTCTTAGTAACTGTGAGTCATCTGAGTCCTTTTGAGTCAAGAACTATCAAACCAGTAAAGAAGAAGTGGAAGAACAACCACTAACATTTGTTAAAATAGAAAACAAAAAGACTGAGGGAAGTTCTTTCTGTTGTGTTTGTTCAAGAACCATTCAGCCTACAGAGACTATATAGAGCATCTGTCTTTGTCTCACTGTGTTGCCTATTCTGTCTATGTGAATATTAACTTTGCTAATATTGTTTAAGTCTATTATTTATATACACTTGGTGCCAAGTTAATACTTTACATTTATCTTATTTTGTCATTTTCATTTTCCTTTTCTCCTCCAGTTCATGGTAGCCTAAGGCATCTACTAAGGCATTTACCCAGGAATGTTTTCTGTCAGTACAATAGTGTATTGCATGTTTTAGTATAGTACGTACATCATTGATCAAAAGGGGTCGCGTATGGTCCAATAAGGACATTTTAGCTGCCCTCGGAAAAAAGGTCATGATAAAAAAAAATCTGTAGCAGCCAAACTTAAATCTGTATTCTGTACAAGAATAACAGGAATGCAATCACAGTTAATAACAATTTTTCATCCAATTCTAGTTGTTGTAGTTGAATAGCATTAAAGAAAGTAAGCTAGTTTTAACCTCATCTATGGCAACAGAATTGCCATCAACCAGTCAATCAATAGCATACATACATATAACACATATATATAATATACAGTTGTAACCATGGTGATGTCTTCAAAAATTAGATGGCACTCGAAGAACACAAACCTCCAACCCTCTAGCTTGCTGTTACACCCAAATCCATCATTCCTATCACTTCAATTTTAAATTAAATTGGTTTCTTGACCCTGCAAACATGCCCTTAGGATTTGGAATCAGGTCTCTATTTATACTGGTTTCATAGGTTTGCTAAAAAAATGATGATTTTCTAATGGTGTAAATCCCAGATCCAAATCAGCACCGAAATCTAATCAAGTGTTCCTTGGTTCAAGGCCTATCGGTCCACCAGGATTCATGGAAATCTGTTCATACGTTTTTGAGATATCCCGCTGACAGACAGACAGCCAAACTACCTAAAAGTGGCAGACACATAACCTCCTTGGCAGAGGTAATAACTGTAGTTGTCTGTGTAAGCACTGCAGTGCAATATCTGTAAATGTGTGAAATACTGTAATCCTGTCTGCTAACTGTGTTGTTTCCCTCTGACCACTAGGTGTCACTGCAGCCACAGAAGATGGTGTTGCAGTCTGAACGATACAATGGACCACTATGAATCAGCCACACAGAGAGATAGCTGTCCAACAACCATCACAGGCGCGTCAACAGCCAAGTACAGCGCTGATATGTGATATGGACACTTGAATGTTCAACCAACAAGACTTCCTCTACAAAACGTCTCTTGAGTGTGTGTGGTCGAATCTCAGGATCGTTGTGAGCTGGAGCCAGTAGGGTTCAGGTTAGATAACATGGTGCATACACCAAAATAAGCATTTTTTTTTTTTGATACTTTTTTGGCATTTTTACCTTTAGAATCACAGTAGAGAGAGACAGGGAAGATTGGGGGAGAGACAGAGGGGGAACACATGCAACAAAGGTACCAGGCCAGAATCGACCCTAGACTTTGTGGTTGCATGGTAGGCGCCTTAGCCAACTGAGCCATCCGGTGTCCCCAAGAGACAATATTCAATAAACACTTTAGGATTTGTGAGTTTTAGGGTTATCATGTGAATCCCCACTTTGCAAAACCTGGGACTGCCTTGGCTAGGGTGAAGCTCAACTGAAAATGTAATGTTGGCTCCAGCAAAGCTCCAGTGATAATGCTGTCAGTGGTGGTGCTGGGTATCATCTTTTCCCTCCTCATCCTTATGACCATAGGCGGAAACGTGTTGGTGTGCTTGGCTGTCTGTGCCTCGCGACGCCTCCGCTGCCTCACCAACTGCTTCATCGTGTCGCTGGCTGTCACCGACCTGCTGCTCGGCATCTTGGTCCTGCCTTTCTCTGCCCTCATCCAGCTCACTGACGACTGGCCGCTCGGCCCAATCTTCTGCAACCTCTACATCTCCATGGACGTCATGCTGTGCACCGCTTCCATCCTGACCCTGCTGGCCATCAGCGTGGACCGCTACCTGGCCGTGACCATACCCCTTAGATACGCCTCGCTGGTGTTGCCGTGGCGAGTTGCTGTGGCGATGGTGTGTGTGTGGACAGTGTCTGTGGCAGTGTCCTTCTTGCCCATCCATTTGGGCTGGAACACCTCAAATTGGACCGTGCAGAACCATGGACCTGGGGATCCAGAGAGGGGGTGTCGTTTCGAGCTGAACAGGCCCTACGCGCTCACCGACTCGCTTCTCACCTTCTACCTACCTCTGGTGGCCATGTGCTGGACGTACCTCCGCATCCTCCACATCGCACGGGCACAGGCCAAGCGCATAATCAGTGCCCGGCCTGCCTGCACCACCACCAGCTACAACTGCAGGAACAGCCCTGCAATCAGTACCACTGTAGTGTCCACTGTTACAGCAGTGGCTCTGAGGGAGCACAAAGCCACAGTAACATTGGCAGCTGTGATAGGGGCGTTTGTGATGTGCTGGCTGCCCTATTTCATCCTGTTCACAGTAATGGGGCTGAGGGAGCAGTCAGACCCTGGACCAGAATATGCTGTGGTACTGTGGCTGGGTTATGCCAACTCAGCCCTCAACCCTATTCTCTATGCAGCCCTCAACAGGGACTTCAGGTCAGCCTATGCTCGCCTGCTGAGATGCCGATGCCCTAGTTACAATGGATGGAGAAGTAGACAGCCTTCTCCCATAGTAACAGCAGGTAAAGTTGGAAGAGGGTGTGGGATGGACTCAGAGAACCGTAGTCCACGAATCAGCTTCATCTAAGGGGAACCAATATAAACACATATGTTCTTGATTTAAGATTTCATATTTATCCTATTTTTATTCTCCCTTTCCTTCTCGCCGTCTCAGACGGACACCAACTTAAAGAGGTGACGCTGCTGTGTGGCCACACCCCTTCCACCTGCAGGGCAGGTCTGGTAGAGCAAGATTTCATGTTACCGGAACTGAATAACATGACAGCCACTGTCACTATCCAGCTTGCAAATGGTGCCGCTACTACAGATGTCAATGGCAATGAAAGGTAAATTCTCAGGCACCAATTATTTTGTGTGTGGGGCAGAGAAGGGTGCTTCGCTGACGCAATTCATGTATGTGGAGTGCTGAGCCAAAAAAACATCCAACCTAGCCATACTAGAGGTAGCACATCCAAAAATGGGAGAAAATAACTGATATTTCATACAATACACACCCGAACATTTTGATAAGAAAAGCCTACATCAGAGCATTAAGATGCTTGGATGTGCAACCTCTTTTTTGAGTAGTTATATTCTCTCTCAGATGTCTCCCACTCTCTCTCTCTCTGTCTCTCTCTCTGTCTCTCTCTCTCTCTCTCTCTTCTCTCTCTGTCTCTGTCTCTGTCTCACTCGAAAACACAAATGCACTCACCGACAGACAGACCCGTCTCACTCCTCTTCCTCTTGTCTATGTGACCAGGTCGTGCTGAGCTTGTGCTTGTGAGGTGGCTGCTGTGTACACTGTTATGGCAGCACAGAACCCTCCGCCAGCCTCAGTTACAAGACCAACAGACAGACAAAAAGATGGACAGAGACAAACGCCAGCACCTCAATGTGGGAGCCCTACCTAGCTTTCAGTACGAGCCCCCGCAAATACGTCGTGTAAGTAGACAAACATGCACGTTGATGGCATCGCTAGCAAACCAGACATCCCCCTAGCCCCCACTAATGAGGTACACCACACAGATCTGATGCAGTGTCATCTAAGGACCATCAGGCCATATGGCAATATCTAATGAGTCCACAGAGAAGATCCATTATCCAGTTTTCTACCCTGTCCTCATTTCTTTGCTCACACCTCGTGGACTGCAGTTGTCAACAAATGTACTTGCTTGTTACCAGATGTGGATATTATTAGCCTATTAGTTCAAGTTAGGACAACGGAAGCAGTTTTCGTCACGATTAACAACATATTTCATTGCTGATATAGCCGACTGACTGATCTCTGCAGCAGAAGCAGCATTCACCGTAATGGGTGAAGTGAATGAAAAGCTGGGCAATTGTAAGCTTGTTGAACATCCAACACCAAACACGCCTTTTAATTGTCTTTTTCTGTTTCCCTTTCTTTCTTTCTTTCTTTCTTTCTTTCTTTCTTTCTTTCTTTCTTCCCAGCATAGAGACTAAGTTTTGATCCTGTGTCTTTCTTTCTCTTAGCTCTCACTTCATCCATAATTTAACAAAGCACAAATGGGAGGAAAAGGACCTCAGCAATCCACATCTCATCAACAACCGACTGCACACACACAGCAAGCCTCTATCTAACCAGGAGCGAACAAGTGCTGCTTCTGTGGCATTTTGGAGTTAAAAGTCTAGTTGTCTAACAACCCATTCCATGGCATCCAATTATTATTACAGGACAAGGACCGGGGCCCTTAAAGAGTTGCCATAGCCACACACTTTGAACTAACTGTGGATAGTATTGAAACTGTGGAGGCCCGAATGAGACCTGAAGCCAATCTCATGAGCTACTCTTTTTATCCTGACTCAAGAGTGCGCTCCGGTGGAGGCGCAAGGAATCACAATTTAGGCCTGGGCAAGTTCAACGGATGTTTAAATGGAGATCGAAAACAGCCGTTTTACTGAAACAAGGGGAACAGACGACTGCAAAGGGACAAAGTGACTGTCATTACAGCTATCGCTTCATGTAGACCGTATAGAGATGTGCAGTACAAGCTAACGTTGTGCGTCTGTTTCAAAGCATGCCGCAGCCTCCAGATTTGCCTTTACTGTTGCTTATTCAGTGGTACAGAATAAATGTGGCACATGTATGTCTTGTATCATAAACCTAGTGATATTAGGAGTGACAAGCACTGTATCAGCAAAATGAAAAATATAACTGTACAAATAAAGAGCACTCCAACTTCAATGAAGGATGTAAGGATGTACTACCAAATGGAAGAAGAGGGGCTTCATCAGAGACGGGGACTGCCATGTGAGCCATTGTTAATATGGATGACACTGTATGCTTTAAGGAACACAAGTATGCAGAAAAAAACACTGTTCATCATAGTTGTTGTTAATAAATGTCATCTTAACACTTACACTTCAAGCTATAGCCATCAGTTTCCCACAGAATTCAGTCCATGATGAAAATATTATTCTGTCTTTATCACAAGTAGCAGAGCCATTGCTTCAATTCAGCTCCGTTGTTCAAAGAAGATGGGATGTAATTGCAGTAAGTATGCAATTTAGGCTTTTCTCAACCCGGTATTAGGGTGGCTGTTTTGTTCACATAACTGTTCACGTAATCCCTACACATCTCAGAGGCTTGGTGTAACCTCTATCTTATCCTCTCCAACTGGAAGGCTGTTAGATTGATTTCATTTCTTTTCACAGTAGTCTATCTATTGCTACACAACTATCATTTGTCCCTTGGCAGTCTACTGATTCTGGTCACTTCTCTCTCTTTCTCTCTCTCTCTCTCTCTCTCTCTCTCTCTTTCTCTCTCATGGAGTGACCATTGACAGCTAAACCTACATGAAAACCATTCATCATTGCTTCTTTAACATCAGATTAATGTGGGGAAAAATAGAACACAAAATCTCTTTCTTGCTCTATCACACACACACACACACACACACACACACACACACACACACACACACATTCGACTGGCTCTGTATAAGCTATCAATCATACAGATTGTCATTATTCACCTCTGTCATCGACAAGTCTCTCTTTCTCTCTCTCTCCCTCTCTCTTGCATGCAGACACACACACACACACACACACACACACAGAGGAAGAGAGCGAGAATCATGAATCATAAATCTTATGAATGCCATCTAAAGACTGCTCAGCGCTATGAGAAAGAGGGATGATGGATAGATGTTGGTGACTGTGGCGAAAGAAAAGAAGATGGACAGAAGGTTCTAACCACTAACACAGAGGTCAAAAACTGCAGTTCAAGGGTCAAACAGATAGGAGGACACAATACGGCCGGGAAGGAAGGATAAAATTGGGAAGAGGAGGAAAGGAGGGGAGGAAGTAAATGGTTGAAGGGGAAGAGAGAGAGAGACAGAGAGAGAGAGAGATGGGAGGAGAGAGGGGGGTGCTGCCACACCGAGGCTAAAGCCATAACTCATCTTTTATTAAAAATAATGAAAAAAACTTAATGAGTTAATAATATCTGGAGAAAGAGATAGAGAGTGAGACAGAGATGGAGGAAGGGACAGGAGGATGGAGGAAAGGAAGGAGTGAAGAAAGGAAATAAGGACAGAGAAAAGAGTGAATCGCGCAGATAGAAAATAGAACGATGCACAGGGTCAATTTGTGTCTCCGCTTTCACCGTCGGCCATTTATTCCACTTTTCAAAGTTCACACAATATCCATTAGACAGGCAGGGACGCTCATTCGGATCCCTCTCTCTCTCTGCCGACCCAAATCCCAGAGCCTGCCTGGTAATTAAAGGCACTTAACAACCAATTAACGGTGATGAGCTAAATTAGCAAGATATTGTCTCCTTAGTCTAGGCTACTGCATTACCAGTGTATTGAAACAGAGATGAACAAACCTCAGTGGCCCGTGTTTGCATGTAGGCAAATGACGGATTAATTACTATTAAAACATCAGCACCTTAATGAGCTTGGAAACAATTAGAGAG
>CABFOQ010021755.1:6725-19660 GCA_900660455.1 Gephyroberyx darwinii | reverse complement strand
TCAACTACACTAGACCACAATATTTTTAAGTGTATTTATACATAAATGAACCTCGCTATACATGTCATCGCAGATATTAACATGTAATCTATAATTTGAAATATTTATTGCATTTATTAGGAGGAGGCTCAGCACCCAAGTCTCTATCACCTATTGCCTCAGTGGTGTACAGTGTCCTTGGGCACTCAGACACCAGCATAGGATTGTTTGTGATTTGGTCTTAGTGACTTAGGAGTCCTCTTGACTACCCCTAACTTTTCACAGATTTAGGAGCTGGTTTTAGCGCTAAAACGCTTTGTGAAATACTCTTAGACCAAAAATGTAGGAGTCCTAAAATTAGGAGTGACACGCCCATTATTTTTAAGAGTTTCTCCTAAAGCAGCAAGTTGGGAGCTACTTTTAGCCTTAAGATGTTTTGTGAATACGGCCCCAGGTGTCAGGTAGGTCTTTCCTGGGTAAAATCCTCTGGAGACAGGAAGGGATGCGTTTTACGTTTCTGCTTTGTTTGTAATGAATAGAAGAAGAACTGGGTAGTTAGCATGAGCAGCGATAGCCACCATGGCTGAACAGACAAAGAAAAGAGCGCCACCTACAGAAACTCAAACTCAACAGAAAATCCAAGGAGAAAGACATCACAGTACTGGACACACTGTTTGATTGACACGTGATCTCTGGGAAGAGCAGTGCAGAAACACCACAGCGATGAGGCTGAGAGACAAAGGAGACTAAATGAAAAAAAGGCGAATCGTTTTACCTATCGTTTTACTTTTAGTTGCAATCAGCACAGTCATACGTGTAACAAAACAAACTGAAAGGCAAAAGCAAATAGGGCTCATGAGTGTTAATTACCTGGGTTTGAAATGTTACCTGGTTATTAGGGTATTACTCCTTGGGTTTCCCAGTGCGTCGGTTGCTGTCACGCTGACCAACCCTCTAGCAAATCATTAGTGTTCCCTTCCTTTATTGTGTTCCCCTTTTCAATATCCCAGTTCAAAACTTCCCTGTCTTCCGAATTGAACCGAGGACACTTAGGCATTTTTTTAATAGTTTAACTCCCACCTTTAACAACTCCCGGTAGGTTTGCTTCGTTTAACCTACTCTTTGACCCAGTTTCAAAGAGCTTAGTGCCGACAACAAAAGAAGGGCATCGTGAAGCTGTAACTTCTGATTCCTTTTAATTCCACCTCATCCCACCTCTAAAAGAAACACTACCCTGACCCTTCCTCTTAGCTCTTGTTTATTTGCTTCACTTATTTGTCTCATTTGTTTAAATAAAAAGTAGGTAGCTAACTTATTGCACTTTTACCTTAGCACTGGTTCTGCTCTTAGATGCTTGTTTAGGAAGGAAATGCACTGACGATTTCTGGTGACTACTAGTTCTCTTGCCTACCTATGTTGAATGCACGTAATGTAATGTAATTTCAGGAGGTGTTTGGGGTTCAACAAAGCCCAGGCCGGGGGGGACTATCTTTAACAACGTGACAGCCCTGTCACCCAGTGTATGCATTTGTGCGCTTTCGTGCACCCAAGGGTCCACCTCCTTCCATTACGCGGAATAAATGAGGTGCCAATCAGGTAGTAGAGGTTTTGATTCACCACAGAGCATCTTAAGTTTTTTTGGAGAGGGGGGGAGATTCACTTCACACTTAATGCACTGTGGAAGTGACAACAGAAGCACACTTGAGAGGAGTGCAACACTGAGAGAAGCAGAGGGGAAGAGAGGAGGATGAAGAGCCGAGGGTATAGAAAAGAGGAGAGAGAATGAATGAAGAAAGAAGGACAAGGCAACAGTTAACATAGTTTATGTCTCCAATGAACGATGCAGCTCCAATCAAACAAATATGTCATCTTGTTTTGACCTGTAATTGCAATCACCCAAGTTTTGCCAATATCTGATCTGAAAAACATGCAGGGAAGGGGAAAAGTGAGAGATCAATAGCGAGAGGAAGCTAGAAAAGGAAAGCACAGAGGTGCGAAAACCCGAGGAAGCTGTGTGAGAGCTTCTGAGAAAGCGTTATCAGCTTGCTGCATTCTCTGGTATGTCAGAGACCCAGGCACTGGACTCTATTCTAGATTGCCCTCCTTTCTCCTGCGCTGTCTGTCTGCGTAGAGATGCCGATATCTCTCTTGAGTTTCCTCAACCTCGCTGCACCTTCCTCAGGAAACATGGAGGCAGGAAAGAGATATTTAACTAAAGAAAGGTCTCCAGGGGGACCGACTTGCTGCTAACAGCGCAGAAAAATTGCCTTGACTCATGCCTTTGTTCAGTCACTGTAACTACTGCTAATTCCAGCGTCCACAATAATGAACTTAACACCTTTTGTCCAGTTAAAAAAATTCCCATCAGACTGTGAGGCAACACTTTAATGCAAGGTGACAGAGGAGGGAAATCATGCAAGACAATCGTACCGTCGACCGGCCTCTGGTCTGCTTCAAAGCCCTGCCGAGCTCTTCCTTCCCACAAGTGGCCAAAGGTACTAGCGAACCGTGCGAGAGGGACAATGATTTATTGTAGTTATAAAACCAGTCGCCCGACTTTTAAGTGTTACACTGGATCATCTACCAAGGGACCTCTGCCACGCGCACTAGAGCAACAAGAAACTGGGTGATCAGAAAGTGCATCGGAAACAAATCTCTCATCAAACTTTGATGCGCTCCCGTGGACAGAAAACCTCCTCTGCTGTATGACCCAGCGCTGAAAATCTTTAGTTCCCTACAAAGTGTGATATTACTAAGGTAATATTTGCCCATCATACACTGCTACTGTACTTGAGCTGGTTTGACACCAGAAGTTTAAATGGGGTTTTCATTTTAAAGGGGCAATAGGTAAGTTGACTGCCTCATACCACAAAATGACCATAATATATCAAAATGCACGTTCCAGTCCGTACTCTTATTTTGGAACAAAACCTCCTCAAGACACTCCCAATCTCCCCTCTATTATAGCTCTATTTAGCTAGCTAGCTCTGTCGGTATTGTGACATGTGACTTAATTTTTCTGTCAATTACAGGCCACCATATTTCAAGGAAGCAGGGGACTCTACCAGAGAGAATTCTACCATTGTTAGAATTCTTACCTGTCCCCAAGAGAGGTCGCTAAAGGTCATCACGTAATGCCCCTTAAAAATGTTTTATGGATAATCTCCAGTGATAAGTGTACAATCAATACTTGGTTTTTGAGTGACTTCTTTGACTGTAGACATACAATGGCGTCATTCTAGCTCTCAAGTCGTTGATTGAATGCTGTCATTCACGTGACATTCACACGGTCCGGGGATTCGAGTGCGTTATAACCTACCGACATGCCGAAGACTTTCAGGGAGCTCGAGGTTGTGTGGGTTTTCCTCCAGCATTTGTTTTATTAAGAATCAGATTCAATTAATTGAAATGTTACCGTTAATCCCAACTCATTCCCTTTCCCCTATCCTTCAATGTCAGCAATTGATTGAACGTCCGACCGGGACAAAACTAACAATGCTGATGATATGGCTATCCATTTTTAGTGCAATTATATTGATGTGGTTTCTTCTCTTCTCCACCTCCCTTTCTTCCTTCCATCCCCGAGGCTGTTAAGTAGGCGAATGCAATTATTTGTTCAAAAACAAAAAGATCCGCAGAAAGGATTGTGTACTGGATTAAGCAATCTTTTTAGTTAGCTCAGGGGCAAATATTACAGCACAGCCTACAAGGAAACAATGGTAAGTCGAGCTCAGGCGGTGTCATGTTGCTCCTTATTCATGCAGGTTGTGTATTGCGCTGATATTCTGCTGCACCAGCTTCTTTCCCGTATGGAAGAGTAATGACGTGTACCCGTGTACAGACATTCACATGCACGCAGAGCCACTTTGCTTGTTATCCAGTGCCAAGTAATCAGTTTGAGCAAAGTCTCTCACTGATGTTCATATTGGATTCATGTGGGCCAGTATTGACAGTGACAGATGAGGCCTGGTGGTGGATATGGAGGGCCACAGCCCGAGCGGGGGGATAGACAGGAGGTGAACCATGCCACCATCGCTACACCGTACCTACCGCTCTCTTCCTCTGTTTCCCTGCCCTCCATTTCTGGCAGGCACACCGGGGGAATTTTTGAGGATCTGCCTTCAAAGGATTTTTTTCCTAGCACATACCTGCACCTCAGCACATCAAAGTGAATCCATCAATTCTAATTTGAGTAGCACATTTTAATTTGAGTTAACCAGTGCAGAGCACTATGCAGTGAACCCAAATGGTTAACTGTGGATTTGTGTCTCTACAAAGAGCGTGAGCCCCTCAAATCTGTTAGCTTGTCAAGTTGTTTTCAACTGTCTTTGATTAGCTTTTATCATTGCCTGTCTCTCCATAAGCATGAGGCGAGGCTTTTATCATGCCATGGAAGTGGAAATCAGGTCTGCAGCCCACAGTGCGATTACATGGGAGGCTCGTTGACTGGGGCATAAAAAGAATACACTTTATCAATTCAGAGTAAGTGGGTTTCAAGGACAAGTCCAATAATACTCCAGCAGCACATTAAGAATACTATGATTGAATTCATGCAGACAGATTATTTTGGTTTTGCACCACAAGGACTTCAAACCCCACCTAGTAGTGTAGATCTGGAGGACTGTTCACTTTGATGGTTACCAGGTTTGATTAAACTGCACCAAACGTTTTGTGGACTTAGACATAAAATGAACATGAGTTCTATTCAGTAACAATTTGTAATGGGTTGTTAAATGTCCTTTGATGACTAAATTGTGTAAGGGGGAACTAACTCTGTACGTCCAAATACTACAGTTGCGAGAAAAAGTTTGAATTACCTGCATTCCTGCATAAATGGCTCCTGAAATATGGTTCACCTAAGTTATAAAAATAGATAAACACAATGTGATTTAACAAATAACACACAAAAAATTTACTTTTATGTGTTATTATTGAGATACTGCTCAGACATTAACAGCCTAAGATGGAAAAAGTATTTGCTGGTGTCGGATGCAGGGAGAACCAGCCTACCAGCCTGATTTTCTCCATCCAGCCTCAACCACACCAACGTAACTGAACCTAACGCGTCAAACAATGGGGGAGACATTTAATGTCCCTTGACAAGCGCAACAACTGGCAAACATTCAAAATAAAGTTTAGTAACGTTAGCTGACAAGTTAATTCATTCTGCTAGCGTGAATATGTGTGTGTGTGCTTCCAGCAGACCAGACACTGCTGATTGGCTGAAAAAGTTTGATTTAATCCGTGCTCATTTAGATTCCCCAAGTCCCTGGATGTGGGTCACAGAGAACTAAGTTTGAATTGTAAAAACTGAATTTGAAAACATATTGAGTGTTGAATTTTTACTCCAAACTAAACTGAAAACAAAGTTGACAATTGAATGCAATGAGGATTAAATTTGATTTCAAACTGTTCAAATTCTGCAATACAAATTCATTTTTTGAATTCAATTATTCAATTTTAGCACGACAAATTCAAATGAATTCAATTTCTGGTCGCACTAATCCCAGCCCATGCTGTTCAATCAAAGCAGAAAGACGGGGCTAGCATGTTGTTGTAAACCAGATAATCCCAACATGTCTGCTTAAACATTCTCCACCTAAATCCGAATACACATACATTACACATACAAAATATACAGTGCATTCAACATAATGCTCTTATCCAAGCTGAGATGTGCCTGATGCGGATTTCTCTCACAATCCACAAACTCCGGGACTCCAGGGGCTGCATGGTGAAATAACAAATATCCTAATGTGTAAAATATGTGTTTATTCTCTGAATCAAGCCTCTTCCCCTCACCACTAACCCACTTCCTTAAATAGATCTGCTCCATTCACTCTCTGAAGTGTTCCAAAGAGAAAAAGCGCTTCTGGCTGCCCATGTCCTACATAATTATGTAATTATGTAAACCAAACCAAGAGAGAAAAAAAAAAAAACACCACTCAATCTACCACACAATCAATGGTGGATAATAATTGTGATTGATATAAGCAGGCATAAGCCTACTGGAAGTGCACCAACCATCTGGTACAGCTACGTTTGACGTTTTTGCGTTATTGCAATCATGAGGGTGCAGTCAGAATGACGTTGATGAAAATGCTTATGGATGAAAGAAAGATTTGAATCAGAAAGAGCAGTTGAGTTTAAGTAAAGAATGTTGAAAGTGATGGCGAAAGACAATTATCCCTGCTGTCCCTGCAGCAGATTGCTTTCTCTGACACTGAAACCACTAAAAGGCTATTTTCTGTCCAGTCAGAAACTAGTTGGTGGCTCAATCTTCATGAAATGCCAAGTAGCACTGCTTAAAAACCTTGCTTATCGCTCTCTGGTATGCAACGGATCGCACACACACGTGCAGAAACCATTTTATTTCATTATTTTTCGAGCCATGATTTCAGATGCACCCCACTGGTGTGTGTGCTGCAGGACCAACAGTTCAACATGTACATGTTTTATACCGTAGGTCACTTTTAAGACTTAGCTTTGATAGCAGGGATGTAATTTGAAAAGGAGAAGAGAAGAAAAGAGAAGAGACAATACTGGTTGAAGAAGAGGTTTGCATCTTTTATCTATAGTGCAGCATGACTTTAACACAGCTCATTGGCCCACCCATTAAAAGGAACAGGCTTGCTTTTCTCACATCTGTGATGCTCGCATTGATTACATTGATGATCACTTGGGGACTACTTGCGTCATTATAGGGTGGTTCAATCTCATTTCCCATCTCTTTTATTTCAGACGTGCCAAGTTGCACACACAAAAACACACACACACACACACTCCTCTATAACCCTGTAATCAGAGCCTATTGTTGCCATTAAAGCCACTGGGCATTTTGCACGGCTAAGTCTGTCAGGTCTATGGAGACTCACGTAAAGTGAAGTGAGAGCGGTTCCTCACTACTGACCCCTCCTTTTGACACATTTCATGTTGCAGGTCAGCCTCGCCGCCGTTACAGGCGCACCCCATTATAACTAATTTCCTGTCAATGTTTTGGGATTTACTCAAGAGATGTCTGCTGCTCAGTCTGCTGTAAAGCTACTGTGTCTGAGTGACGAATTAAGTAAATGAATCAAACCTCCTTCATTCAAGGAGTTACAGGTCAAGTTCACACGCTTGCACCTCAGGATTTATATACAGGTTAAGTTACAGCTGTGCACTTGCACTCTTATAATATAGGGCTTAGGATGTATTTATATTCTTCTTTATATATTGTCCGTTTTGCTGCAATATCTCTATGCAAAATTACATTTTGTCATAACATCAGGATCTCGTCATACTTTCATACATGTCTTACTTTACACATTCCCATATGTATTTTTATAAATGATACAAATGGATTAGAATAAACGATGCAAACATTGATTAGAATTCTTAGTGTGAAAATTGGATTCCTGGTGTGTGGACTTGTACATGGAAGGATGAACTTGTATATAGAATGTATCAATCGCAGTTTCCTAGATGCCGATTGTGTTTGCATTAAGCAATTAAGAGTCACAAGTCCTATAGGAGGTGATTTAACACACAAAGCCAACCTGAAGAAGCTGCATGCAACACGCGTTGTTCACTAATCAACTTGTATTATTTGTGTGGTGAATTAAATCTCAGCAATTTAGACCTCTGGACCTTCATTGATCATGCCTGCTGTCACCAGCACCAAGATATACTGGGCTACCTACTAGCTTACTATAATGTGCTGTGCTGTGTGCTTTATATATTAAGGCTAGGGACCTTTTGCTTTGAGAGTGGTGAGAGTGAAACCTTTGACTAGAACAGTTATTCTTATGCGTTCTATCTATCTAATTAAAATAATTTATAGCAAAGAAAATTCTAATCAAGTCAAGTCTAATCTAGTCAAATTAAACTACTCCATCTTCTGCAGGGGACCTCCTGGAATACCCTCAAGGCCCCTACCTTGAGAAGCACTGCTTTATAGTGTGTTTATAGTGTACTTTGCATTTGGCACTCAACATGAATTTCACATTGTGGGCGCCAAAAAGCATCGATTTTAACTTGTACCAATGTAGTGCAAACGACTCGGGAGTGGAGTCTTCTTGGAGGACAGAATTAGGACATCAGCATCACACTGTGGGGACATCGCGAGGCGTGTGGCCCAAACAACACTTGAACTAAATTCAAAAAATGTGTTTGTTCATCAAGTACTCTCAACTGTCCTGATTATGTCGGCCAGTCAGTCGACTGTACTTCCACTGGTGTCCCGACGTGGCCTTAGCGTTTATGACCAGAAGCCATATTATAGATAGGAAATGGGCAAAGTGGCAATTCTCCCAGCTCTAAGAACTGGGGGATGGCAGAGGAGAGCCAATTAATATTTCAACAATACATCCACTGTGGGCCAGAGATTGACTGACTAAACTGCTAGCCGTCGTAGCAGTTATCTGCCATGTGGGAAGAATTTCAGAATGCTCTGTTTAAAAAGGGATGTCATATTTATTACTCCCTTTTGCGTTCTGAATAAAATCGGTAACAGAAGCAATTAAGACTGGAGAAAATTGGAATGAATATAAATGGCTGAGAGACAACAGCTCCAGATTGTCAGAGACACCTGAGGAGCCTCGCAGTCTTTTCCAAGTTTATGTTGTGTTTGTCTTTGTGATGGATGAGGATTTTGGCCGGAATTGGAGTTAAACTAAGCAAACTAATTCAGCAGCTGGGTTGATGCTCTGAAACTCAGATGATACTCGGACTCCAGACAAAGAAACACCATATATCATTGCTATCCTACCCTTAAACAATGACTATACTCTAAACGTGGGTACAAGGTTTATGTATTTGAAAAATTAAAGTGATAATGCCAGAGATCCGTGTTTGTTTGTTTTTTTATTTAGTCTCCATCTTTGGTGCTAAGCGCTCATTGCTGTGGTGTGTGGCATTTATTGATATGAAAATGTGATGGAGTATTACTTTAATATGGCAAACATTGCAGGGTTACATAATACCATTGGGGTTAATTGGGTATTGCAATGTGTGGCACTCTCCATACCATAGCCTGATTGAGTCCAAATTTGAGCTTGCTGTTTTTGTCATTATAATGAAGAGCAAAGATCAAGGAAAAAATACATTTCAATGTATTTAGAATCCATAAACACATCAGGGGGGCATTCTGGACCAATGTTCCCTTTCATCACAGTTAATTTAACACTCAGCTAGAACACTGGAAAATTTGCTGTGGATGTCTAGTAATTTATCAAATTGCTTCCCCACACCAGCTCAGGCTTCTTCCCTGAGAGAGGAGAAATCCCATGTTGTGAGAGCCAGTTTCCGTCACCAAGGTCCACAACGCCTAGGTCTATCGTGCCCCTGCCCTTTGCCCCAACGCGCATCGCACCCAACCCCTACCCTTCGCCTTGTGGTGAGCCCACAAGGCCATTGGTCTGTGATTTTCATGGACAGGATATCAAGGGGCAGCCAAGGTCTGTAGAGCATCCAGTTCGGTGGCATTAGGGTGAAATCTGCTCTTTGCAGATGATATCATCCTTCTGGCTTCATCAGACTGGAATCTGAGATGAGTCACCTAGCAATCCCTTTGGAGGTGCTCTGGGCACTTACTGCTAAGGGATCCCCCAAGAGGAACTGGAAGAAGTTTCTTGGGGAAAAGGACGTCTGGGCTGCTCTGCTTGCCCTGCCAGTACTGTGACCCTGACCTGGATAAGCAAAAAATGACGGATGAAGAAAAATGATGAATGGATGGATGCATGTATGGATAATATCTTGTTAGTCGTCAGTCATTGCTCCAATTTGTCCCCAAAACGTTGGTGGTGGGGTTAGATACTGGGACTTTGCTAGAAGTTAGGGTGTAGTTAATTGATACCCCTGTACCATACTATTGACTTTATCTCTGAATCCTATATTGTGTGCAAACAGGACAGCCATATACCATCCCTGATCCGCAACCAGTGAAGTAAAGCTCATTATTTTGCCAACCACGGTGTTACATGAGGCAGTGCGAGCAGGATACTGTGCCAGCTGTCAGAAAGTTGTGGAGCTCATTTGAAGTTTACCTTTGTTTTCTCTCTCGCTGTAACATTTCAATGGCATGTTGACGGGTTCATCTGTAGGATCGGAGACCGATGGGGTGTACAGTGACGTGTTTTGCCTCTGTGATTAGTTGACACAAAATGCGAGAATCATGGCATATGGAAAAAAAACAACTCCATGCCGTCATGGGGAAATGCACCTGTTCTGTATGAGTGATTCGCTCTCTCTTTCTCCCTCTCTCTCTTTTCTGCTGGCTTCCAATGTTGTCAGAAATATCAGAAATACACACGAATTACCCAAAAACGTGGTAAATATGACAAAGTGGGACTTTTCTATTATAGCATGCCACATCTGATGTTTAGGGGGCCGAGAACATGGAAGCCTTGTCAACAACCAAAACTTCCAAATTCTGTTGTATCCACTAAACTTCTAACTGATGACCAATAAGACCATATTAATATTTTGTGTGATAAATTATGAGACATAAGTCAACAAACAATCAGCCTAGAGGGAACATTGGTCCTTAATGCTCCCCTGATGTGCATTATATTTTAGATATGACTTACAAATACATTTCTGAAAATGTTTGCATCACCTTTGCTCTCCATTATAATGTACTCACTCACTTAGGCTAGGATACAGCAACTGCCATGCCATGTCATATCAAACTGTTGTTTTAATTAAAACAACAGTTACATGCATGGCATACGTTTCCCCCTTTTCGTTCTGCCACTGCAGGACTAGCTCTGTGCCATTTGGTTTATAAAATGAAACAACAGCCACCTAATAAACTTTTCTGCTACAGCGTCCAGTTTGTTTATTTTTTAATGGAAGCACTTCAATGCACAACAAGTTGCATCTACAACGTCCGAAACACTTCCGTGTTGCCCTCAGCCTAAGGAAGTCCACAGTTCATTCATTCATCCATTTCATTCATTCAGTCATCATTATATTGGAGAGATCAAACAAAAAATTCAGAATTCAATAAGTCCCCTCTAAGCCAACAGTTTGGTGACCTAAGTCTAATAATTTATCATATTGACCAAATAATAATATTTTGTCAATTGTCCGCATTTGGACTTTTGGTGGCAAATGATATTAGATGCAGGGACTTTGCTATAGCTTAGGGTTTATCCATTTGACGCCTCTGTAGAGAAACTGGGATGTAGGAGGAGCAACTGAAGGCAGCAACAGTCTTTCCATGTGAAGAGATCTCTCACAGTTGAGGGGTGGTGAGGGTTGATTTTTATTTTTATTTTTTTTATCCATTTGCGCTAGAGTTGCTGGCTTTGAGTTTCCACGCTCTCTTCCTCTATCTATGTAGGGCAGCCCATGGATCAGCTGACATCCCCATCCTCCCACATGCCCACACAATCTTGTTAAAGCATGCAGCTAATCTGAGGAGGAAAAGGACTCTCTTCACAGGCAAGCGGGTATTTCATCATCCTTTTGTGTTGCCTGCATCACGTTTTTGCGCAAATAGCGGGTTGTTCTCGCAAACTCAGGTGCTTGGAAGATGCTGCACCCAAATATTGGCTCTGCGTGATGTCATTTGCCATGGGAATGGGGGGAGGGGGGGGGGTGAAACGGGCATTAGGAGGATGGAGAGTATTATGTTGCTGGAAGAATTAACATTTCAATGGGGGCTCTCCATTCATTTTTCCTCTTCCCTCCTTTAAAAGTTAGCTCTATCATCAATAATTTAAACCAAAGTGCCGCTACAACAATAAAACAGAAAATATAGTAGCACCACCAAATCTTCTGCAGGTAGCCTACAGTGCTTTGCATAGGAAATGGTCCTCATTTTCATGCACATGCCCCCATGTCCTGAAATAATGGGACCTTTCAACTTGCCACGCACATCTTGATAGATTACTTCATGAGCTTAATGAGTTTCCTCACCATCTTTCTCCTCTCAGGGCTGTGTCAGAAAGGCCACTGAGTGAATTGCCACCTGCTGCTGCTGCTCTTCATTCCCAGCCAGTCCAATACATTGTAAGAGAGACAGAATAAGAAGGGTCATCCGTGAACGCAGAAAGGTTGCATTCCAACCCTTGTTGGAGCCCTGCCACCATTTGACAGGAGAGCTATCGTCTGGATGAGGGGGCATTTTTTCCACCGTGAAGAGCCTTGATGCTTTGGGATCTCAGGTGTCTGCTCAGACACTTTTCTGTCCTTGTCGGCTCTCTGAGAGGCTTTAAGTCTTTCAAAAAAAAAGAAAAAAGTCAGAGCAAATCACTCCAAACCTCTAACTTGAGTAACTCCCACGTAATCACGAGTGTGCTTTGTCAGACATAATAATAATGCACTAAGCTCTCAAACAAGCTTACACGAGGCCTGATTGTGCCTAGGAGGAAAATGAACCTTGAATAAATGAAGCAGACTTCTTCACTGTCTTCCTACATGCTCCTGTATGCGGAGTCTCTGGCTTGACTGTAGCTTAAGGTATTTACAGCAAACTATTAATTGCATAGACGTTGCCTAAGGGCGTCTGAATGTATATCTCCTTTTAAATTCATGAACCATATGCTGTATATTCCCTTTCCTTCACTGATACCACCAGGTCCATCTACAGAGGAGATTTCTGTGTCGAATGGTGGCAAATGCAATGCAAGTCCAATGCTGTGTGTAGTATGAAGATTGCTACTCTGTGCTGCTGTCTGACAGTATTTTTCCCATGTAACTGGCATGCATGTTCCATTCAAACACATTGTATGGTGATTTGGTTGACTTGGCAACACTGCCATCTCATGGCGGTTAGTGGAAAAAACTCCAGACTGCACCATGCTTTCCTAGAGAAGGCATGTCTTAAGTGTCTTAAAATGTTGCTCTGATCGTACTAATTTTTGTGTAAGTCTAAGATATTCAATTCATATGGCATTGTCTCCTATCGGTAGCATAAGTAGAACATGATGGGCCCTAGTGCAAAACAAATTGACACCCCCCCCCCAATT
>CABFOQ010021753.1:0-21587 GCA_900660455.1 Gephyroberyx darwinii | reverse complement strand
GCCCAATTGGCTAAAATATCTTCGTATCCTGTAGCATTAAGATTACCCTTCACTGTAACTAAGGGGCCAAGCCCAAACCCTGAAAAACAGGGTGGCTGAAACACCTGAACTCAATAATTAGTAGGGGTGTCCACTGACTTTTGGCCATATAGTGTATGTTCAGGCTGATAAAATGCATTCAGTTCCCTATAAACCTTTCTGATAATGACCAGATGGGAAGGTCACTATTGAATAGAAAAGTCACTGACTCAACTCAAAATAGTTGGTTCATTTGCAAACAGTCCTTCAATACTTTCTGACCTTGATTAAAAGTCATACAGTAACTTAAGCGAGCCCACACTTTGAACTTCATGAAAAGGCCATTGAGGTGACATGGCTTGTTTTTTAACAAACAACTCTAGTCCTATATGATAGACAAGTCAGTATATCCAGTGTGACATCAGGCTACCGAGTCCGTTTAATCTTGTATTCTGTTTGTCCACTGGCAGGCTCTGCAGTTTTCTTCCCCAGGCTGTGGTGGCATCACATATAGGTGACTTTTGAATCAAGATTGAAATGCTTTGAACAAAAATGCTAAAAAACAAATGAAGGGCTTTTGGTTAACTAACATGAAATGAAGAATACCATAGATATATGCCAGTGAACAGGTATAGGATGTCAGACAGTGAATTTGAAGAAGTTGGTGAATTCTTTATCCAGAACAGCACCGTCATCAACTTTACACTTGAAGAACTTAATTGGCTAATACTCAAAACTTTCCTCATGCCTCTAAGAAATCATATAGGATAGACTTTTTAGTCAGTACATTGTAAAACCAAATAATACGATGACAGGAATATCCAATGAATCAATTCAAAATGCTAAAGGACCTGAAAAAAGCAGCGTAACAACCAAGTTGAGCAATCTCAACTTTTTAGTTGAAACTATTAACTGCAGAGTAAATTTTGTGTATATTGGGATTTTGATTCATGGGCATTCATTTTTCCACCACATCACCTCATCACAACTGTTGTATTCTCTTTAGAAGCTCACAAAGTCAGAGAGCTACTGCATCTTATGAACACCTAATTAATCATGGCAATGTGCAACACAAAGGCAGTTCTCCCACAAGCCTGAGGCTACAGAACTCTGACAAATACCAAACTAAATTACCCAGCTTTCCACCGACTACTCCGGTCTGCTTTACTCCGCTGCACTCTGGAAAAGTCCCTGGTGCTCATTACGTGTCTCTCTCTGCTTTTTCAGGTGACAGGGTGAGTCATTACTCAAATCCAATTTGCCTCCAAGCCTTTGTGTTGCCTGCTTCGCTCATGCGTCTGTCTTTTGATGTATGAAAATATATCTCTTTCTATCCCTGGCATGTGACCAGTATGTTTCTCCTTTTTTGCCCAACATCAGTTGGTGAGAGGGGTTATGAGTGGAGAGGATGCCACTTTTACCGAAGGCCAAAGAAAATGAAGCCATTCATCTACGACCAGGTCATGAAAGGAGATGGGAAACTCAGAGTGGGGGGGGGGCGATGGTCCATTTTCTATTATATTTTCGTAGATGGGGAGGCTGTGTGGATGCTTCTTATTAGTGCAGCCCACCTCCCTCCCAACCCCTACCCCCGTGGCATTGACTCTGGTCCTTGCTGGCTGCTGCCATCACGCCCGGCTGTGGACAGATGGGTGGCACAGAGCAGGCCAATATGTCAGGGCTGATGGTGTATTGGAGGAAATATGAAGATTTCACCCTGGGGCATATTCGGTACAGATGCAGTAAATGCATTTAAGAGTTCAACAATGTGCTGTGGAAGGTGTTCAGTTGAGAGGGTCAATTGGGCCACTTTGACAAAGCAGCACTCATTAATACACACTGTTAAAGATTAATACACATACGTGATAAATCCTCACATTACCTACTCACTGTCCCACTCCATAAAGGGGCGTAATTATATGAATCTGTGTAAAGCCATTTGTCGGCTATGAGCTTGAGCACCAGCTTCTTCGCCAAAAACTCCATTGTGTTGTGGTGTTTCTTCTCTGGCCTAAATATGCTAGTAGTGTCTCTGCCATGTTGCTTTTTCTGAGGTCAAGTTTCCAGGGAGAAACCACAGCTCAGATGGTGATACATAACAGTTTCTGAGGCCAGTGCAGTTGATGAATACTTGATAGGTACAACTACACCTGGAAAAAACGGTGTCAACTCTGATTGTGTCTATGCCACTGCATTTGGCGTATTTTAAGGTCTCTTTCCATAAAAATCGAGATATTGAGTTTTTGCAGGTATTTAAAGTGCAGGTCAGGTCTGAAACTCTGAATTCCCTCCTACTACGATATACTAGTCCTTGGATACTACAGCTATACATAACCCATTTAAGGAAACAAATACACTCCATTATGCACTGTTTGTACATTATAAAACTAGGATGTCTTGCACTGGTCACTTAATTCCCCTAGACCAAGAACAAATCTCCATAGATGCACTGTTATTAACAGGGCAATGACTACAATTCCCAAATTTCACAAATAAATTCAAAAAGCATCTGAAACAACATCTACATGGCAAGCTGATTGGTTGATACTAACTAACTAACCTTGCATCTCCCTTGCTTAATATCTGACTGTAATTTGTTGTAATTTTGTATCCATCAAACTTAATGCTCATAAATGGAAGATCACGTTTAAGTGATGTTTCGTATCTGTCAAATTTCTCAAATATTTATGTTGTAATATTAATGACTATGAATGTTTATCATGTTGGACTATACCTTTTTTGTGGACCCCAGGAAGAGTAATGGTCGCTGAGGCATCAGCTAAAGGGGATCTTAATCAAAAAGCAAAATAAATAATAAATACAAGTGCATCAACACCATTTGTTTATGTAAAAGGTAATGCCAGAGATCTGGAAAGCTCACGATTATAAGAAGCCACATTTTGTGAGCTGCATAGTGTTCAGTCAAAGCAGCACTTGAAACAGACCCCTAATGTTTTGTCATTTCAACACACTCCATGACTCCATTTCACCAAGCGGTCAAGTGTTGAAGCAGCCAATGCTGCACAGCTTGTCCTCTTCCCCCTCCAAAAACCAAGATGGATTCCTCTGATGAATGATTAGCTTGATGAGGAATCATGATCTAGATCAAGAGCAGGCTAATGTCAGCAATCTGTGTTGTCCATCTGTCTCGTTACCCAACCAGCCACCTAACTCCCTCTACACCTAGAGAAAAGCAGAGCTGGATTCTGCAGATATACAGCTGTGAATGGGCTTCTGCCCTGTAAGAGCTTTTAATGCATAATGTATGCTATGTGCTGTTTTCCACAAAAACCTTAGCGGTTACCTTGAGGTTCCACTGCTAAGGCACTGAATTTTCTCCATTTGTATACAATCTGTTTGACTGTAGACTGATGGAGGCCCAAGTCTTTGGAAATGCTTTTGTAGCCTTTCCAGCCTCATGAGCCTCAACAACTCTTCTCCGGAGGTCCTCTGAAATTTCTTTTGACTGCAGCATTTTTTGGAGAGCAGACTCTGTTGGTAACCAAACTCTGAGTTTTTTTTTACCCTCACCTCTAACACACACCTGAATACCGTCTCATTGATTAGGTCTTCTGACTCCAATTACCCCTCCTCATTATCCAAGATGTTCACATACTTTTTCCAGCTAAAGCTGTTTGAACAATACGTTCAATAAACAGATGTAAAAGTACGTTTTGTTTGTGTTATTTTTTAAGGTTCAAGTTATCACATTGGGGTTATCAATTGTTATGTCTTAGATGAAGATTGGACTGTATTTTAGGAGCCATTTATGCAGGACTGCAGGTAATTCAAAAGGGTTCACAAACTTTTTCTTGCAACTGTAGATCTTCCTTCTAAGGCCTATAATTATGTCACCGCGAGACATCTGAAAGGTACTTGTCACATGAGTCCACATGCAGGTAATGTAAAGAATAATGGTGAGTGATGTGGTGAAATGGCTCACAAAATGAAGTCCTGCTCACTTGAGCTTTGCCACGCAGTGCGCCATCCATTCAAATTATCTGCGGTCTGGCGGCCACACCGCGTGTGGCATACAATGTTCATGTGAAAGCACGCAGAAAGCCCAATGCAATATGTGAGCTGGCAAGTGAGAGGTGCACAAAGGCAGTGTCATTTTTCAACAGTGTTACATGACAGAGGTCTCAAAGTGTCAGCAGCACAACGGTTTGTTTGGAGCGGTTCTTGGAAAATGCATCGCCAACATCTGATTGGACTTGATAGACTGGAGTGCAGTTTCTACATGCAAAGAGGTGGGGAGCTGGTAGAGCGAGGAGTTATTAGCACTGACATACAGGCAAACAGAAGAGTGCACGCATGCTGTCTCACACACACACACACACACACACAAACAGTGCAAAACTCTGATCTTGATGGAAAAAGGGTGGGATGAAAGGAATTATCAATTGCTCTCAAACAATTACAGCCCCTAATTTATGTTGTCAAGCAATGAGCAAAGCCAAAGTGACCCGGTTCTCTGCATCACATAGGGAGCCAAGTTGAGGTCACTGGTTCCAATTCTGAAATATGTAGTAGAATGAGGTGACATTTATTCATTGACTTCCTTATAAGTACACAATTTTGCAAAAACTAAAATTACAGAAGTGTATTTCATATGATTGCTTATATAACGGAGAGTGCTGCCAGTTTATTTTCAACAAAATCTGTTGCTTTGTTTAGTCGATGTAAGACGTGTCCCCTCATGTCTATGGAAAATCGCACTAGCCACCAAGCCACTAATAAACCCGTGGACGGTCTTGGTTAACTTCCACTTCGGCTCCCTATTAGACGGCAACTGCAAAATGTAAATTTTCCTACTGAAAAAGTGACACTGGTCTTGCATCACTTGTCCCATGGGCAGCCGACATCCCTGTGCAGTCTGTGTGGGATGCCAACCCTACTAACCTCTATGCTGGCACTGAGCTGACACAGACTGCTGCCTATGGCATTATCACCAGCCCTCTCCCCTTGCATTCCATGGCTGGCTAATCTCATGGTCACTTTCTGTCTTGGCTTGGCCCAGGGCTTGTCATTAGGTCCTTAAGCTGATGTGGGGACAATTTCCATGCCATCAGAGGGAGTAAAGTCTGATGCTGTTGGATGCAGTCTGATGCTGTGATACAAAGAGTGTTTATTTATCATGGGCATCAAGCACAAGGCTCAAGTATCACCACATTTTAACAATCTTTAAACGTCCATCTCGGTTAGGCTTCAAGTGGTCCTAGGGAGGGTCTTTTGGCTTTTCATCCACACGTGCACAGAGCAGTTCAAATGGCACAACCCCTCCCAAGGGACACCAATGAGCCAAGATTGCAATCCAGACCTTAGCCGAGCAAATCTTGAGCAGCCTTGTGGCCAGAGGGATAACATTACAGTTATCATGAGTGGAGACCCGCCAGACTGACGGACCAACCATGGCCACAAAAATGAAGAAATATTACCGGCAGAGAAGAACTCCGAACCTCAAACCTGGAGGCCATACATTATCCTGATAAGTCCTGTCGACCCGAGCCAGTGGACTCATTGTCAAGCCCTGCCACCTAATGACGGGAAACTGATAAGCGGGCACACCATGTCACCCATGATGTAAAACAAAAAATAGATCCAATTAATCATATGAATTGCCATTAAAGACGAAATAAGATGATGGGACAGGCACCGGCCAGGTATGAGGGCCTAATGAAGAGTAATCAGTCAGTGAATCATTAGGATTTGAGTGGAAGGACAGGTGATGTGACTGCCTGGATAATGGATGGTCGTGTTAGACTATGTTTAGATATGGGACCCCGAGTGTTGAATGAATACTACTCAAGTTGATATCATCAGTCTTACTGATAACTGAATTGATTTGTTTCAATACTGATATTACAGGCCTACATGTCTGACGAGGCAATACTCACTCAATTGAATGAACAACGATGATTGTTTGAAAGTTTCTCTACTGTCAGTTACCAGAAAAATAGAACAAAGTATTCATAATAAATCTAACCTTTGATCTTGTGCCCAAAGTTAAAGAGATTTTTTTCCAATATATCTATGTATTGGAACAGCTTATATCCTGAACATTGCATGTTGTAAAGCATTGATAGTGGAGGTTCAATATTACATTACTGTGAGCCACTGAATGCAGAAATCATAGAGCCTAAAGCAAACTGTAGTGATGGAACTGAATAGAAACTGAAAAATCCAGCCAGTTGCAATGAAATGTCTGCAAGAAAGTGCAGAAAAATCGTTGCAGAGGTAGGTCTCTCTCTCTCTCTCTCTCTCTCTCTCTCGGGTCAGACTCATGTTCTAAATAGAGCCATGTGATCTTAAAGAAGTACTTGTTCAAAAAAGGTGCAATGCAATAAGTAAAAAAGAGGGGGTTCATTCCGAAGCAAAATGTTACCAAAATACATGACCCAGTATTCAGTGATACCATGCTAAACAATGTTTTATCAGATGTATGTCATCTATCTTTTTAAACTACAAATATCTCATTTTGGAATGAATCTTGAAATCTTGAAATATCTCAGTGTATTTTCATGAAAAAATGTTTTATATCCAGTGAATTGACAGTGAAAGAAAAACATTTATTTATATAGCGAGCTTCACACAAAAATGTAATTTAAGGCACGAAAGAACATCAGAGTGTGCAGTGGCTCCCCTATCTCAAAGCTGGAAAAGGTGGACTGACTTGCTTGGAGACATCATCGATGCCCCATGAAATGTGAAATTAATATCTGTATCTTTAGGCAAGTGAGGAGAAACAAGTCTAATCGCCTTGTCATGTATTTATATATCAGATTTATGTCCAAAAGTCTATTTCAGTACTGACATCTAAGCTTCAAGCCCCACTACTCCAATCATGGCTTTTGAAATCTGATGAACTGATAATAGCATATCCCAGTAAACTGTAACATTGTATTTTATAGTGGCTCCAAATTAAAGCTGCCTGAAGGATGTTAGCACAAAACAGTACAGCACACTCTGAACATTATGTGCTTGTTTACTCAAGGGCTACCTAGTTTCAAAGACATATGTATATACAGTACTGTGCAAAAGTCAGAGATCACCCTTTCACTTATTTAATTTCCAGTAAAAACAGCCATTAAGTGCAAGTTATTTATTTTTCAGTGTCAGAAAAAAAATGCAGGAAAAATATATTTAACACAAAATTACACAAAAGCCTCCAAAACTAAATACTATCAAATTTTTCACTATTTAGTGTTTCCACCCATTGCCTTCACTACAGCTTCCGTTCTTTTAGGGAGATTTGCTTTGACTTTTTCCAATGAATTATGCAGGAATATTTTAACATGCTTGTTGTAAACAAAAGTTGAGTCTTAGAAGTTGGTTGCATTTTCTGCTTCTCACGATCCAAGTAATCCCAAACACATTAAATGATGTTCAAGTCTTGGCTCTGGGGTGGCCAGTCCGTTGCTGTAAGAACACCAGCAGCTTCTTTGTTTGATAAGTAATAGGTCTTGATCTTCTTAGCAGTGTGCTTGGGCTCGTTATCTTGCTGTAGAATTATTAATTATTGTTCCCAATCAAACATTTTCCAGAAGGTATTGCATGATGTATTAAGATTTGTTTGAAATTGTCAACTCCAGATGTTGTTATACATCTCCAAACTTACATTGATCCTCCACAATGCTTGACTGATGGTTGTAGACATGGTTCCGAGAGTCTATTGCTTCAGCGGCGTACAAACTGCCTTCTGTTACTTCCAAAAACCTCAGATTTACACTCATCAGTCCATAAAACCTTCCTCCATATCTCAGGTGTCCAGTTTCGGTGTTGTAGTGCAAAATTTCTTCTCTGTTGTCTATTTCCTTTTCTCAGTGGCGGCTTTTGGACAGCTACACATCCTTTCAGACCAACAGCATTGAGTTGTCTTCTCACAGTGGAAAGATTGACTGAAACGCCTGTGGATTTTTTCAGATCCGAAGCAAGAGTGGAGCTTGATTTTTTTTCCTATCTCTCAAAGATAAAAGCTTAAGAAGAAGAAAAAAAATTAAGTACTGTCTATACGATCGTGATAGTTTCGGTGGTCTACCAGGTCTTGCATGGTTGTTAGGAGTCCTATTTTCTCTATATCTATATATAACTTTTCTTCACTTTTTTTCACTTACTGTATCACAGTCCCATATCCTTATGCAAAAGTATGAAACTGAAATGCCAAAAATATAGAAATCTCCTTTTCTATTGTTGTAAATAAGACCTTCCAAGTAAGTATTGAAGTAAAATATATAAATGTACATTCCATTGCAATGTGTATTGTCTCAATAATAGTTATCTGTGTATATTATCAATAAAACATCTAAACGTACAATGAAGTTACAAATAAGAACTTATATTATTTCTACCAAGTAAGATAAATGAAATAATTTACAAGCAAAGCTTCTCCAAGGCTTAACACGAGCAGATGGATTTAGATTGGCAAGAGCAATTAACCACGTGATGTGTATCAACTGCATTCTCTGAACCACCACTAGGAGTTGCTAAAATGCCTGAACAAAAGACATGTAACATTACACAAGGGTTGGCACCATCAAAAGGCACCGTCAACTTGACTAGGTTAAAGGGCTCACTGAAGCTGGGTAAAATGTTAACATGTCGAGCATTTGCTCATTGGCCCCCTTTTCTATGTAGGGTAGGATAAGCCTGTGATGAGGAACATGTCCTTTGAGAAGCAAGTAACATGCAAATAGAAATATAGTGAAAATATTAACAGCAATGTTGTTATCTAATGCTAGCTAGAGGCATATCTCCATCTACAGGCAAATGTGACAATCCGTTTGATAAGGTTAGGTGACTGACAAAAAAAAAGGTAAACACCTGAGATGGGGGACACAAAGTATATCGAAAGCAGGTGTTAGCAAGTTACATATTACAGGTGTGATATGTGCTTGGAAAATACAACTACACAAGAGCCAAGCTATTTGTGTATCATTTCACAACCCCCCGAACGTGACACAAAAAGGATACAAATCGACAGATAAATGCAAGGGGAAACACAAGTATCTGATCCATAAATGCCATTTTGGAGCATATGTTTCAGCAAAAGATGCATCTATTCCAGTGAAAATTATTTTTTGTGGATTGGGAATACATTTTGTGCATAGGGTGTGTTTTACGTGGATTGAGGTACATATTTATGGATGGTGTTCTGGAGTGTATATGTTTGTTTGTGGAACTGAAGTCCCAATATTCTCTCTATACTAAACTCAGTTCCAACATTATCCCAAAGGGATAAAGCATAGAAACATCACTGTTCTCTCCCAACTGCTGACTGTCTGTCAGATTTATGACAAATGGAGGTTTTATGTCTTTTGGCAAAAGGCAAGCATTCGGTGCACAGTCTTCTACATAGTAAATGTATAGGGTTCCAGTGTCAGCAATGTGATGGCCTGGCACGTGTCTCCTGCCACCTTCCTATTCAACCAAGGGCCAAAAGAGGCAGTGCAGGTGCATGACACATGAGATAAAGCCCTCCCGCTTGAACATCTGTATTCCACCAGTAGACCAAGAAAGTCATTTCGAACTGGTGTACCCCAGACTTATTAATCATACATTTTTGTATGACATTCCACTTGGAATAATCTTGTGTGATTTATCTGGATAGTAAAACCACTTCCTGCATCCACATAGAGGGCAGCAGCATTGTGCTTTATGTACAATAAAAAAAAGTTTATTGCTGTCATTTTGAGATTGATCTAAGGGGCTTGTCACAGTGTTGAATGTAGTAACGTAGTATTATTATATGTGTATAATATTCCAATCATAAATTCAATTATTTCATTTGTGCATCATTACCTCATGGGTAAGACATTTGCCTTTCTATGTTGTAGCTTTTAAGTTAAAAGTACCATAGATTTTGAACTAGCTGATGTGTGATATTGGTCTTTTAAGTGGGGGTTTTATCTTTTTTTCTTCAACTCCCCCTTTCTCACTCCACTTTTGTTCTCTTGACTGATCCCTCTCTTCCTCCGCTGCAGCTCCTCTGTTCCTCCCCTACCTCATTTAATTCACACTTTTCCTCTGTCTTACTCTCTCCTGCTTTCCCCCGCACCATCCCTTTTTTTCTTCACACTCTTTCACTATCTCTCTTCCACAGAGGGCACATAAGCGGAATGTTCTGGGCGCTTGCAAAGCGTCTGGCTTCCAAGCCCATACATCCAGCCGGCCAATATGTTTGCTCACACAATGTCCCTGTACACAAAGTACACTTGTGACTGCTTGCTTGAGTTGTCAAATACAAATTACTGGCCAGCGGGAGTCTTTGAGCTTCACTGCAGTTCTAAAAACCTAATTTCCGTGGCTTTATTTTGTTCACAAGACACAGGAGAAAAAGGAAGCAAGACAACCTTTTCAGCATTTTGAGCTGACAACATAGAAAATTTTGGAGATTTTTAATGCAATATCTATGCAACAAAGGCAGAGGAAATGGTGCCTTAAATTGCTTATGTTTCTTCACTCCATGTCGAGAGAAGAGTGCAAGCTGTTGTTTTGGTAGAGCGCCATAGATGTCGACTTTGACTCTCCCCATTTGTAAATGGGTCATTATTTCAGTCTCTTTCCCCCTTCCTACATAATGGACCAAAGAAAGAACTTATGGCTTACTTGGATTTGAGATTCAACTATCAAAAAATATGATAGTGTAGACAAATGGCATCCTTCCAAGTGGACACTGGACATGCATTTGAAATGGAAAGATGCCTAGATCAGATGCATGTCAGGTTATCTTAGTGCTATGGAAAAAAATGAGTTAATGGGTGAATCCTATTTCTTATAAACTCAGAGGTCCTTGGGTTCTTCCATGCCAACCTCTGACAGAGGATATGTAATGAAAGCAAAAGTAAAGTGAACTAAAATGAGGCTTCCACTGCTATTCAAGGTCTTGCTTGTGTGAGAGAATATCCAGTGAAAGGGGAAAATGCTTTGCCTTGGGGTTCCTCATGGAGATGGGGACATATATTAAATGTAGTACATGCAATAGTGCTCTGGACCGTATAAACAGTAATGCTAAACAAGGTAAAGCACCTTTGGCAAGATATCAAGATTTGCAAGCAACTGATTTTGGAATAGAGACATAAATGATCCATGACCTAATGCTTTGCTGATTACAACATCATTCAATCTAATCAAGAACTGGACAACAGGTACATAAAAATATCTTCTCCCATGCCGATCTCAAGTGGGAATTATGTCTTGCCAAATCCATGAAATACAGACTAATATAGCAAATTATTAATTCCAAGTTTAATTATCACACTTTATCCGAGAAACCACACATGGTGTTGTACATGCTGTAGTACAGAAGTAATAAAAAAACACATAAGCAATCCCTCTAAACAGGCACTGCTTTCTCAGGATATAAAATCGCTATTTATATTAGGCTCATGCCAGAGTGAACTGTGCCCTTGAGAGAAAACTGCATTGATAGATGGGCTTGCTGATGGTCAACTACCCATCATTTTTGTAATTAGGCCGAGTCATTTATAGTCATTTAAATTAAGTACCACCGTTATCACTTGGGGCAGTAACTCACACTGCATAGGGCTTTATTGGCCACAAATCTAACCGTTTTCAGTGTTCACTTTACCTCAAGTGAAAACAAATAGGATGGCCTTCCTCTTCATTTGTGATTTATATTGTTTTCTTTATATTCGGGATGTAATACGTTGAATGCCTCAAACCATTTTCATGTTAAAGAGAATCGTTGCAGGAAGCAGCATCCTATACTTCCTATGCTTCCCATTGAATTCAAAATAATCTTGAACCGGAGTTCATATCGTTTTCTAGTCTGTTTGATATTCAAAAATAAATATGGGACAGGAGAGCAGTGGAAATTAACTGCCATCCTCTACAGTCAAATTGTTTGAGAAGCACTGAATCAGGCCACCCTGCATAGTGTTTGCTGTGGTTTTTGGTACGGTAAAAACTGCTCACTCATCATCCAAATTGGTCAAAGAACAGACAGACATGTGAAAGGCACCTTTGCTTTCTCCCACACACCCTCTCACTTGTTCATTTCACAGGCTGTTAATCATTACTGTGATTATTTAATTAAATAACTTTTTGCTTTTTCCTGTGGTCCCGAGTCTACAAAGACCGTGCAGTTGCCAGCAGCAACGCTGTACGTGGGAAGGAGGGTGGGTGACATAATGACAGGAGAAACATCTGTTGGAGCGGCAGCAGGGATGGCTCGTGTGTCCTTTCAACTAGCCCACAGTCGGATTCACACGGCGGACATCCGCTGATGTCGACGAAGTTTCCACTCTGTTTCACTGATGAAGCTTAGCATGAGGACAAGACGCCACCCTGTGATATATTACGAGGGTCCATCTGCAAGACGATTAACAGGATTATTGATACATGGCCGTCATTTTCAGAGCTCACAACTGTTAGGTCAAACAATGCTCATCAAAATTAATAGACATGGGAATGGGATAAGCTAGTTAATAGTTGCATGGGCTGAGATTGTAGTAATGCTTATTTAGCAGGAGAAAATCTGCAAAAAATATGGCACTAGGTGATTCCATCGGGCTCACCGCAGGGCTGTGCAAAAATTTAATTTTCTTGGGAAATTAGTGATAACCAGCAACCCCTATTTGGGAACCACTAAAAGGCTCTGTTGAAGTAATGCTAATACCAATGTAGGAATAGTTATTTATTATTATTTTAATTTGACTCGATTTCACAGCAACAATTTCATTGTTCACCTAGATGTTACAAGGTAGGGATAACCCTAACCCTAAGGATAATCCTATATTTGCTACAGCAGAAATTACTCTGTAGTATGATGAACTGTAAAAGTCTTCATCATACCACAGCTCTGTCCTCAAAAAAGGCTTTTGGATGTCAAGGACCCCGAAGGCACGACAGAACTTCTGAAACTCTGTCCGATAACTCAACTTCCAGGCCTGTGTCCTCTCTGCGTCTTATTGAGCAAGTATTGGCAGCTGTTCAGAGGAGCTGGGCCCTTCAGGTGCATACACTCCAATAGTGTTCCATTCCTCTCCATTAATTCGTCATCAGTATGGATCCGTCTTTTGTTGATGGTGGCTCACTTGCACCTACCTTGCCCTGTCGCACTGCCCTGGACAGTCCTGCCTGAATAAAAATGAAGCGGGTTTCTTCCATCATGGTGCCATTTGTTTGAGTGAAACACACGGGCCCATTATTGGAGTGTCATGGCGCTGTGTGTTTGGAACTCGACAAATCACTGCAGGCTGTCGCCTGAGCAGTTTTGCAGCATTACTCTCAGCTGAGGGGAATGCTGTTAATGCTGACAAACACTGGAGAACGAGCGTCATTTACTAAACATCCATTAAGCAGGTGCCAATACTCCACCAGGGGCAGACACTTCTCTCACTCTCACAGGGTCATGTGTTTGCATTCAGCTCCCCTTCTGAGCTGATTTCTGGGCCTCAGAAGAAAGCTGAAAGGAAGCTATGGGGAAATGGATGGTCTGTGATTGTTGGATTCACAACTATTAAGAGTGTAGATGAAATCTGAAGACATGCATTACTTATTCTAGCTTAAACCAATAGTGTGGTTCCATTTCATCCATCCATCTGTCTATACATCTATATCTCTCATCCATCTAGCCATCAATTGTGGGGTCAAATAGTGATGGAATTGAAATGACAGATGATTCATCCCAAGGCGACTCACAGCCTTCATGATGTTTCCCTCATGACGTTGATCCAACAAACAGGCCACAGGTTGTTTGGTTCTTGTCAAAATGGCCAGGGAAGCCTTTCAGCGTTGCTTCACGCAGCGATTTCTATGCAGGACTATAAGAAAGAGCACAGACTTTGAAAACCGTTCAAGGCTTTTGCCCAGGGCTCTAGTTAAAGCTAATTAAAAAGTCTGATCTAAACACAGCAATAGCATAATAACACATAATGTTAATTTGCAATAGATATATTTTGCTTGATGAGCAAGAGCAATAGGCACCCTCCTGGCCCCATGAAATATTATCACTAACAACTTCCATGTAAAGAGCTCACTTCATTTGAATTCTGAGGAAATATAATTTATGACTTTACTCAAAACTAATTTTTCCTTTCTAATTGTTGATATTGCCTGAAGGCATTTCCCTTTGTTTGATTTCTAATTTACATAGATGTTTCCCCACCCCTAGGAAGTCAGGTGTGGAGACACTTATTTCCTCAGACAATTGATGTCACACAACACGCATGAGACGTGTGAGTCTCGCACACATGGGACTCTATGAGGAGTTAACTGCTTCACATCTTGGCTCCCAACAAATACATTTCAGCTTTATTCCAGAAATAATATCTAATATAGAAGTTCTCCGAGACACCTGGTGTGATGGATGGGTGAGGCATTTCAAATCTGACATGAAATACAACTTATTAGAATTGACATTTGCTGACCTGTTCCCATGTGAAGAGTATGAAAGGTCCTCTTTGAATAGACAGCTTGAATCTCATAAATATGACATGGAAGCACCTATGACCAATTCCAAGTCTGGCGCAGAACACTGACATGAAGCTAACACTGCTAATCTGCACATTTCATGCATCATTAAAATATCAGTTCAGAGGAATGAAGAGAAGGTCATTTCAAAGTACCATGCTGTTACAAATGGTGTGTAATCAACCAATCAATGATTTGTTTGGAGTCTAGAAAATGTGGATATTCAAATTTGAGATAAGCTGTACAGTGTAAAGATTTCCATTGGTGTGGGTGTAACATCTGTATGTGCTGCAGGTCTGCATGCATCTTGCTGCCATGTCACTGATGATTCATTTTACGGTTTTGACCAATGGTGAGAATTGTTATGAGTCTCATAAAACTGGATCAACTCTGATAACTCACAAAAGTTTAAACATTTTCTCCATGGAAACAGTAATTATCACCTATGTCTCTGAATCAGTAGCATTAATGACAGCTGTGAATAAAAACAGGCTGTTGTTTCAGTGAGAGCGGGGATGGTTTCGTACTTATGTGCAAATGCAATGACCATTAAATGGCAGAAGGCATCAGTGGAAATAATATCGTGTGAATTGCATTAAATGTGTTCCATGAACACATTCCCATATAGTTTGGTCATATGGTTCACCACAAAAAACTTTGGGTCATGCTAAATTAAAGAGAATAAATTAATTGTTTTCTTATAATTTTTCATGTATTTCAATGTTCAAAATCTCTCCCAGGACCCAGTCTGGTTAAGTGTTATCATTTTGTCATCCAATTACTCATTTAATCAATAATTACTTACTTAAGTAATTGGTTACCAGAAATCATATAATTTGTGTTCATTTTGTGTTATTTACCATTTGGTAAAATACCTGCAATATCATAAATACTGAATTTTCCAATAATTGTCTGGGTTTTCTTGTGCAGAAGCAAAACATGTTACTTTCTGAAAACAATTACGTTTCAAGGGTTACGCATGAAAGACAAAGCAAGCATCTGAGCATAGAGAACTATCGAGCAAGAGCAGTAGAAAACCAACAATAGTCGTCATGTTGTAATAATAAAACGATAAAAGATCAAATAAGCTAGACCAGTGAGAAGGTTTAAAGTTCTTGCCTCCTTTTAAGTTTTATGCTATTAATCGAAAATAGGCATGTTTATGATGAATTCTGAGCTTTTTATAGTGATGCGGAGGAGGAACATCAGGTGGGCTCTAGCAAACACTACAATTAAAAACAGTGAGCAAAATTTGCATGGCATAAGCATATTATTAACTCTCAGGGAAGCAGGAACAATGTAGTCCCCAGGGTGGCATCCAAAGATAGGCCCCAAATCCACCCTATGTAGGTGGTTGCCATAGCAGGCTCTTCAAGCTAATAATCCACTTCTGTAATATAGGTATCCATTCCACAATATTTGCAATTCCAATATAATCTCTTCCAAATTATTGGAAGATATTAAAAGTTGAAAAATAAATACTTCCATCTTCATCAGATCTGAACCAGATGTTTTTACTTTGATAAAGTAACGGTATCCTTTCTAGATATTTTAAGCTACATACGACTATTGACCGAGGATCATCGATCCAACATTATTTCAAGTGTCCTCCCTGCACCATTTCAAAGTAAATACACAATTTCCATTCACTGAAAGCCAAGCATGTCCCCCTAAAGCTAGTTTTCTGTATCCTGATTATATGGAAACAAATTAACCTTGTCACAGGGTTACCTTTCAGTCAGTTTTGTTCAACATAACATAATGTGCCTTTGGTATTGCAGTCTCTCCCTAATGGCCTGTCTGTACACATATTCCATTAGTTCTTGTGCATTTCACCATGACAGACTCTATGGTGCCTTAAGTGAAACCGTTTTGTTCCATAGTCGTGTGCATTAGTATCTGTCTCTGTCCATGAATCAGTTTTAGTGAATGTTATTGTGAACTTACTAGCTGTTAGCCAACTTATCCCCGTACAATATGACCGGCCTTGCTAGCAAAACCCCCACATCGATTTGTTCCCAGACAGAATGCAACTCAGAAACACACAGTTTCAAGCCAACATCAAAGAATGCTTCAATTAACCCCTGTCTCTATTGTTTCTGCTTTTCAAAAGACAGCCCTTCTCTACCCACTCCACATATATATAATTAAAGTGAGGCTCAAGAAGGAAACACTTCCTGGGGCGACCGGATGGATGAACAGTGCTGCCTCACTCAACTACGGTACCCCCCGGGATAAACCTGAGTCAAGGAGAGTAGGAAAGTGTAGCTCACCACTTTCTCCATCCTGATTGGCATCTGAATTCAGCTGAAATGTTTGTAGTCTGACGTGTGAAGTGCTACAGGCATGAGGTCTGCCAAAGGCACAAACCTTTTTCCTGAACGTTGTACTTCCCTTCCCTGGTGTTTTATTCATAACCCAACATTTCAGATTGAGGTTATATTAACTGATGTTATGTAGAAGGATCACAGGCCATCAGCTACACCTAAAGCAAAGAATGCATTGTCCTTTTATCATCCTCCGTTTTACAGAGGCATGTGTAATATGTCCTGATGAATCATATTTCTAAATCTTTTACACTTTCTTCCAAACCAAGAAGCCAGAGAAAAATATGCTTAAGAATCGTTTGCAGATTTAGCATAAGCCCACAGCCTAAAGGGTGCAATGAAAGGGTTCAGTGAAAGACCAATGAGAGGCAGTTTCACTAGATGAAAAAAATCCAAATAGTTCCCTTTTGTAAACAAGGGCTGTTGTTGATTGCAAGTACAGCCATATGGAACTCCCTGTACCATGGCCACTGGGTTCAAGTACCACCATTTGATACAAGAACTGGAGGAAAGCAAGGGAGAAAGTGAGGAATACTCACATTATTTATGGTTTACACAGATCACAGTTTCCCTGAAGTCATTGCAAAACCTCACTCAACTTATTCACCCAGCATTGAGGGAGAGATGAGTCCTGGGAATGTGGTCAACTAGTGTAGCATTGGCTATCGATCCTCCTGTAGAACTGTAGGGTTTGTGAAGGGGGATTCACCCCAGGGAGAGGTGGTTTGGAGGAAAGAAAGACATAAAACTGCAACTAAATGGAGTTTCACACACACACAATGAACTCCAGAGAGAGCCTGGACATAGTTGTCTGTGGGTGGGTGTGCGTGTTTGTACATGCATTTGGACGGGGTTGAAAGGGCAAAAGCAAGTGGGGAAAATAAAAAGAATGATCTTATGTTTAATTTTGGGGATTTCTCTGAGTGTATGAACTACCCGGTCAACTGACCTTGCTGCTATTCTTCACCTCAATTGAACTGTGTGGGAGGGAAAAAAATGAATGACTCATATTTGCATGCTAGTTTTGATTGGTGGTTGGCTACACTGGGTGGTTTTGCTTTTCTTCATAATGGTTATTCATCAAGCCAACAGGGCGTAGGAAGATATTGTTCCCATCTTGAAATACAACAAAAGGTCACGGGAGAACATAATCACTCAAATTGTGTATCCTAGTCTGTGACACTCACTGTATTGGGAGAAATGGTATAACTGTTCCTTTACCAGTGTAATAACTGCACTTTGTCTGAACACCATTGTCAGAATGTGTGATAACTAAGGCCTTGAATACTCAGAGGTACAGAACAGCTCCTTTCAAACCGTCAAATCCACTCTAACAGTGGTTACAACACTTTCAACACTTTCAACATTGGCATACAGTATGCCAACTATCATATTCAGGTTAGAAGCCTGAAACTATTAAAGCAACTATTAAACAGAAAACTTGAATATCTTGAATAGTATTGGAATATTCACTTATTGCCCTGTCTATCACATTATGCTGACTCACACAGAGTAATTCCAATCTTCTCTCAGAGAGGATTAATCTGATGGGTTTCATTTATTTAGTTATATCATTCTGCTAGATTGTAGGAGGGTAGTATTGAGTTTTCTTCTCAGTAAGCAGGGAATCCTCCATTTTAACAGATACAACTGACTATCCAGGTACCAGTCTCTCTTTGATGTCTGGTCACGTTGCAAAAAGTCATTAATTCTTACCAATTTACAGTCTGTGGAAAAGTCAAATATGTAGTAGTCAACATGGACAGGCTAGCAAAAATGTGCAACAGAACATTTGCTTCTGCAACTGTAAATTAAAGTGGTATGAAAGAGATAAAGGACATGCCCCAACCTAAACATTTATGTGTTAAGTTTGAGACTACACATATCTGGGTTACTTTTCAACACAATAGGATATAATGCATCTTATTGCATATGTGCTGTTACTTTCATATGTTGTGTAGCAAAGTAATGCAAATTATGTGCAGTGTCCCCAAATGTCCCAAATTTACAAGCATTTGATGAGTATACTTGCTTCCTCTTTTCCTGCTCAGCTAACCAAATGTCTGCCATATCACAGACGTTACTACAGTTGAAATATTGTGAAAACTCCAATTATGAGCATTCAATCGTTTTTGTGAATGTGTAGTTACTCAAAAGTTGTTAAAACCACAAAGTTTAAAAGTTTCTAAAATGAAATCCTAAAAAACGAGTTCTATTCTAATCCTCAATTGTGTACAAAGCTACGCAAAGTTCCCTTATGTTCCCTTATGATAATTTAAATAGACGTGTTCTACCAATGAACATTATAGGTTTTGTCACATTTGAATGCATTCAAATGTTTTATTATATAGTATCTACAACTTTCCTATCATGTACCACAGATTCCACAAACAAACACAGAATTGTTGGGTTGCTGAAAAAGACAAGATAAATGTTATACTGCAAAATTGGAAACCTTTTTACAGGAAATGTCATCTTCATCTAAAAGATACAACTTTCAGAGAAGGCAGAGTACTGCAAAACAGTAAATAATAAAGATAATAAAAAAATAAAAAAATCAAAGACATTGCAGGGTCAGAGAAGACATTTGACAAGAGGGACGTTTAAAAGCTAGGGGAAGGTGTGTGTTTATGTGGGTGGTGGTGGTGGTGGCAGTGGTACAGCAAGAGAAGAGGTGAAATAGGGAACAACACAGACGAGGCTGTTTGACATAGATAAATTCTGCTTATTCAGAGTAACCGGAGGGCGCCAAAGCAAAAATAATAGGGCCATTTGCTGGATGGAAGGTTGCCAGATCCTACTCTGTTGTTGAGCAGATGCAAAGCCAAAAATGCATTTGGGAAAGTTGACTTCCCTATGCCAATATCTCCATTTTTTTCAAATTCTGGCTGCCACTGCCACTCAAAACATATAACCAGGTACTTTCACTGCAGATTCAGAGAGTAGTGCTGTTGCAAAGCAATCAATAAATCTATCCATCCCCCTTTGTTCAGCCACCGTTTATGATTGATTACCCTGGTGATGTTAGAGAGTGATGCACACCTCTATACTCACACCTTTTTCTAATTGCACATGAATCGAATCATGCGTACGTCATCATTACAGTAGGTCAAGCTAGACCATCATAGGTCATTGACAAAGACATATGAAAATATATACTGGAACAACCACCGCTAACAGCCTCAAATGTCATGTTTTACAGCGTCTAGTTGGCCGAGCTGGACTGAAATTGTCTGAAACCCTGCTTAGAAAGTGGTGGTGGTAGAGGTTGTGGTAGCGATTGGGGGGGCAAAATCCGACTCGATCGATATGTGGCCACTGTGTTATTCAGTGCTTTATTTTATCCCCAAGACATTAGCTGGGGTTGTGGTTAACAGAGCCAAGACTCAAGCACCATCTTAATAGCCTCCTCTGGCAGGTCAGAATGGACGATGCCTTGGTGCTGCTGGCCCAAAGTCTACTTAGGGGTCAGCTGGTGCTTGTGATCCGATAAACTCATGACTAATGACACATGAATTCAATCAGACGCAGATGAAGCCAGAACCTTAAAAGAAAGTTATAGTTCATCAGTTTCTATTGTTCGATCAGAATTGTGCAGTTTTTGCTGTCTCAGTACTCAAAGCACTGACCAAATAGTAGAGCAGTCCATCCATTGGTCTTCATAGAATTAGTTCTTAGCCCTTTGTTTCAGGCTGTCAGAAAACTGAAGCAATTTATGCATCAGGGTTGGGTGGGGGAATTTGAAGTATGCCATGTCTTCTGTGCAATATGGTCACACAGCTGTGGGTCTTGGTTCCATTGTTGGGTAAATCCAAATTTAGCTGTCCAACTGGCTGCAAACACCTAGCCTGCAGTATAATGCTTTCACTTCGGAGCCAAATAACCAAATGAAAAATTATTTTCCTTCATAGAATATGTTGGAAGCCTGTTGAATTTTTAACTATGAAACCCAGTTCAAGTTTTTGACAAAGTTTTTGACAAAGCAGTAGACAAAAGTAGTCGACTAGATATTCCTCATCTTGTAACCCTTTAGTGACTCCACCTGCTCCATCACTCCACCTGACCTCGACTCTTCCTCCCCAAAGATGAACTTCACACTCCAGTTAAGATGGAAGACACACGCTGCATCTTCTGTTGTAAACTAAAGATGCAGTTTAGTTTACAACTTGTTTTTGGACTTGGAAAAAAAATCTATTCTACCTTCTCCTCTCAGCTCTTACGTCTTTACCTAGTGTTTCTCTCTCAATCATGATCATTCAAGGGTTCACGGGAATATATTGTTACATCGGTTGTCTGCGGGCTGCGGCACTGAGACTGGCACTCCTCACTATTGGTGGTTTCTAATGTCATTGATCTAGAGATTTGAGCTTACTCTGCTGCTTTGTGAAAATTGTGAATGCAAACCCCTTTAATTTTACTGGTCTTCTTTGGAGGCTGGGAGAGAAATACTGAAGTACAGAAGTAGAGATGATAGTGAGAGAGACAGACAGAGAGAGAGCAATCAAGAGATACACCACGAGCAGGTGAACGCTCCCAAATATAAATAAGTCAGACTGCAGAGAGAAAAGGGGAAGATCTCTCTCTCAGGCTCATTACTCCCCTCGTAGCTTGCCAAGTGCTGACCTAGCAGTATCCCACCCCCTATTCTCCTCTTGCCCTTCAACCCCTTCAACCCCCCACCCCTGCAGGTGAGGGAGTCACGTGCTGCCAGCCAACCTGGCCTGTGACACTCATAAAAGAAATCCAGCATGGTTTTAGAACTTTTAAAAGGGGCCAATGGCTACTTTAATGGATGGATATTTAGCTTAA
>CABFOQ010021752.1:0-20288 GCA_900660455.1 Gephyroberyx darwinii | reverse complement strand
GCCCCCAGATGAAACTGTAGCACCCAAACAGTTTTCAGCAGGTGGTGTTAGCACACTGAGTACACGATGTCACAGAGTTCCCCACTTCCTGTTTGAATGCCTGGGAGCAACAATCTAACCAAGTCCTCTTCCTCCACGCCTATCATTGTAGCTGTCACTCTCATACGTGCCTGTCACTTGCATTTTGTGTTTTAAAGCTGTTAATTTATTCATCTTTTTTGCCAGGCACACTGCATTTAATTTGTGATGAAGGAATTGGAGCAGGAGACAAAGTGTACCCATATTGTGGTTACATAAAGCAGAACTTTTTTGTATAATGTATGTATGAAGATTAGATGCCTCCTGGCTTTGGAGGCGTTTATCAGCAGTTTTGCTTGAAAAACCAGTTGCCTACTGTAAATGGCAATGCCTTAGACTACACAAGAAAAAATACACTACACGAGCAGATATGCTCTCTCTCTCTCTCTCTCTGTCTGTCTAACTGACTGTGGGGAGGTAGAGACAGAGGAGCACTTGTTTCAGGGATGTTCTAGGCTGGGGGCATGCTGGGGATAGTGTAGGGCTGGTGCACAGGGTTACCAACTTCTCCAGAGAATTGTATATGTGGGACCTAGCTACACAGTGTCACACAGGAGGGAGGTGTGCCTGTTGAATTTTATTTCTGGGCAGGCTACGCCAGCTACCTGAAAAGCAACAAAAACGCTGGTATCGGTGAGGCTGTGGGTGGAATTTTCAGACTGCAAAATGTGCGTCAGTGTTGGGGGGGTCAATGGGACACTGTGCTGTTGATGAGGAGGGGAAGCTAGAACTAAATGTTTTTGTGTATCGTCTTAATCCCTTAGTTTTAATCTTTTAACTTTATTCATCTTTTAATCGTCTTTTTTTGGGTGATGCACGGTTGTTTCTTGAGCTGGGTTTAGGTTGTCTTGTTGGATTGTGGCAATAACAATGTGTTAGAATTTGAATTCTTATGCTGAAGTGATTTATGCTTTTCACTAATTTAGTCACCCAGCCACTAAGGTTTTGGAGCTTATATCTTTTTTGTGATTACAGTGGCATCTATAGCAATATCAATAGCTGCCCATATACAAGTAAGGATGCTGTTTCATAAGTCAGTGTACTGACAGCAACCATTGGGTACAATTTATTGATCTTCAACGTACAATAGGTTTGCTCTGCTCTTTTTCTTATCAATCACAATTAAAGTGTGTGTGTGTGTGTGTGTGTGTTTGGATATTCTCCGGCCTGAGAGTATTACTGCATACTATGTGTAGCCTTTCCTCATGATTTGCATTAAAAAAAAATCATGATGCTAACAGAGCAAATGTTTGGTCAGTGTTTAACTCTTTTACCAGACTTATGACTCCATATATTGACTGCTTGTCAATATTTTGACACAGGAACAGAAAGGTTGAATGATCTGTTTGGATTCAGACAGTGTAAAGCTACACCAATCTTCCGCAGCATGTTGTGCATGTTTGAGCTTTTCATATTCAGGATTGTGATTTTCGTTGTGCACACTGAGGACTTCAGGCATGCCTGTGCCTTCACTTGCACTTGTGTTTATTCAAAACCATGGCTTATTTGTCGTTGGTATTGTGCAAAATTGGGCCATAGACCTTTCTCCTTCTCATGTCTTTGTGCTGAGGCGTTGCCTTTAAATACAGTGCACTTTTAATTCAGTTTTGTTTAGGATGACTACGCATGAAGATTCAGTTGGCATCTTGCCTGGGGATACTACTTGGGAGAAAAACATTATAAAATACACTTTAACAAAATTGAAATGATTTGGGCCATGCTGCATTCTTGCCTATAAAAAAAACACAGAAAGACATTTTTGTAATTAAAAACACATTTTATATCTGAGATGAGTTTCTTAATGACAATTGCTTCCACTTCCACTCAACTCACTGACAAGCCACTCTCCAATTGCATTGCTCATCTTGGTGTTCATACTAGAGCACCGCAAAATGAAGGCATCATGGGCAAACCCTGGAAACTTCATGCAAACAGTTGTAATTAAATTGTCACATTGATGGTCACATGCATGCATTTGATGACACCAGTGACATTTGGAAAACACATGGAACACCATGGAATCGGTCCTTGATTGTGTGTCTTTTCACATTAGTGTCTATCAGATACATATTCAGGGGTGCACATGTTTTTTTTTGTCTAGTTCTCAAATGAGTACCAGCAGATGTGGTTTAGTACTCACTTTTTACGTATAAACACATTACATTTTGTGTCTGCTGCAATGGCATAAAAGTTTAATTGACATTCCCCATCAAGGCTTCAGAACTCATTGTCCTTACATTACAGTCCTTCGGCAGAAGCTTTTATCTAAAGCGATGGTACTTAACACTATGTGGGAATTGAACTCACGACCCTGAGGCTGAGCGTCTCATGCTCCACTGACTGAGCTGTCCAGGCCAGACATTGTGAAATATTAATATCTTGTGTATAACTTTACACTAAACTCAACAGTCAATATCCCTTACTGAGTGACTGACTGAATCCCCATTGTTCAAAAACCAAAGGTCCATCTCAACTAGGCTTGTCTAGTCCGATGTGTATATATAAAGTCCGATGTATACATGTCAAAGTTTGATAAATATTTCCTGTTTGACCCCCCATACATTTGACTTATATGAAATTCACTTCAATCACTTTAAACAATTGTGCCATTACTATCTCCGTTTCGACTGCCATCTAATCAGGGAAGCTTGTATGAGTGATATGTTTGTCTGCTCTTTTTCTTTAGGTGTATAATTGAGTTCTGTAGAAATTTGGAAAATCCATTTGTTCATGAGATATAATTTGGCCATTTGGTAAAGTATGAGGAGAATGTTAATCTGTGCTCTAGTTTCTTTTTTCCTCTTCAATTTATGGGGCTGGAGTTTATTCTTAACAGAGAGGAATGCATCGTTCCTGATAATAAAATATGGATGAGTTTCTTCTTACTTCAATTGCTGCTTATTTCAACCCTCTGTCCCTATCTCCACTTCTTTGAGGTTGCATTGTAATGCATCAACCCCAAGCTAGGAGGCTTTATTTTGTTGTTTAATATGTCACCTGCAAGATGCATTGTGCTCATTATTTCCATTATTTTACCTAATATAGACTATAAATTTACACACTGAACATCAATACCTAAAACACAAAATCCCAGCTGTGTACCTTTACATGCAGAAAAAACAAAGAAGTAAAGATTTTTGGTCACAGCATCTAAACGCTACATTTTGTCCTATTTTGTTATTCCCTCCATCTCAGAACCAAACTTGTTACATGACATTGGTATGGAAGCACTTCAGCCACTTAATGTAATTTGCATTTATATTGTTTGTGATGTGATGTGAAGTTTTTTTTATTTTAAAAGTCCAAAAATAGTTGTTTTTGTTTATTTTTGCTCATTACCAACTGGGTGCTGATACAGTCAAACACCACCGGCAGTGACATGCATTCGCCAATAGAAGAACAAACAGTTTTCTCACACAGACATATCAACTGTGTCTGTCACACTACTGTACAGTTCAAGCCAATTTTCCACTTCATGCAGTATGTCTGCAGTTGGCAAGGCAGCAGCGGGTCTGTGTACTGATGTGCACTAAAAAAGTAGACAAATGGCTTTTGATAGAGGTGGTGACTGGCAGACTATTCCCCGCTGCTCCCTGGAGTGGCCTAGAGAGCACAGCATTAAGTCAGAGCTGTATATCTCTGCCTACAGACTGCAGACACGCTACCACTAATGGTTGAAAGCTTCAGTATGAACAAGCACCAAATCTCCTCGAGATAGATACCCTCTACACACTGTACCCATACTCAGACACTAAATAATATTTAACAGTGGATAAAATTATTTCTCTTTTGGATTCCTAGCCCTTTGGTCATTGTAATTGGTGGCCTGTTCAACTCCTGTCCCTTGCTCTCTGACTTATTATGGTGGAATACACTTGTTACTGTAGAGGCCCCTCCGTAGCCTAGCAAGCTACATTACTCCCTGAGGAGGCCAACAAGTACAAACATTTGCACACAGTCAAGACGTGTAGGCCAGGGTGGGACGCTGCCGTCTAATTTGCGCTGTGGCCCAAAGGGGACGAATGGTGAACAATTTCGCTTCAGTTGAATTCATAAGTAAAATTAAACAATACCCACTCAAATTCACTCGTGTGAATTACAGACCCCTCCCTCTCTTGCACTGTCAATCTCTGTTTTTCCTTTCCAGAGTTTTGTCATAGTAGCCCTAATTAATTTAAACCAAACAATATTGCATCAATTGATCATTTAAAGGACAAATACACCCTAAAATGCTTTCACTTTAACACTGTTAAAAATACAGCTATTGGCAATGTACCTTGCATTCCTACCAGGTCATGTTTGTGATGTTGTCATTGTAGGATACATTACTATCAACCAGCATTGTTTTTAATCCTTAAAGACCTCAAAGAGCAAAGGAAACAATGATGGTACACTAAACTAGAAAAAAACGTATGTAGTCTATAGTGACTATACTGTAGTGATTATCAATTTTCTTATCTTGAATCACTGACGTTGCTGGTATGTTTTCCACATTTTCCTCCATGTTTGTTGACATTTAAAAAAAAAAGATTGTTTAGTTTTAGTTTATTACTTCCACAATTTGGAAGGTCAAGTGCGATATATGGGGGTCTATAAAAAATCCCAATTCCCCAGTGGGACGGTGGAAATCTGTTTGATGTTGAGAGTCGTACTGGGAAATGTAGGTAATCAGTAACTGAACTAGAAGAAGACAAAGCAGGACGAGGGAAAGTAGAAATCACAAAAAGGTAACTGACAACACTGCATCCTAAAATAACTCCTGGAATGCACTGAACATCACAACATCTTTTAAGAGAAAATGACTTTCACATTGACCTACTTTATATCATTTCAGTGATCCATACTTTATGAGTAACGTTGAGTACTTATATGTTAAAGGTGTAAGTACAATAGCAATCATTGGCTCCTAAGATTGCTATTGTGCCACATCATATCAACTGTATCAAGATCACTGAAGTAGTGCAAGTCTCCCATTTAATGAGAGTCTGAACTTAAATGTTGTAAGCGCAACTGTTAAAACAACCTAATTCTTCCATTAGCACTATTCTCATTACACATCATACAAGATGTGCTAATAGCCATACCCTGATCACAAGCACTCAGAACATAACAATGTCTGAGCATATAGATGATTATCACTGTCCAGATTTTAGTCTCTGGTCAAGAGGGTTGCTTTGCCACTACTGTACACACTAAATGTAAGACATCCTTTTCAGTTTTAAAGCCACACAATCACACTATTCACTGCATCAAAGCTTTTTCCCTAGTTGTATATTCAAGTATATTTATAATTTAGTATTAGTATTCACAAAACTCTATGGACAAGAGTTTGTGCTCTACATTCTCTTGTAGACTTGTTACTTGGTTGCATGTTTTGCACTCTGTTTTGTAGAATAAATACACTATAATATGTATAGAATGCATATGGCAACCAACTGAATATGCATTGGCCATAGGTTTCTTTAAGCTTCCAGTAAGCCTATAAGCTTTTTCTAAAGGAACATTTTTTTAATGTAAACCCCATGTTTATCACATCTTTTTGTCTATAGGCGTCCTTTAATATTGGATTCCCTTACCTCTTGGAAGCATAGAGAGCATTCACTGAATAGCTGTCTCTGCTGGTCAGCAAGGGCAAATCTACATCTGCAGAATGTGCAGCACAGCAAAACAGCGTGGACCCTGAGGCTCCGGTCCGATCCCTTGATTCGGCTCGGCTCCTGCCCACAGTTTTCCAACACCAATATATCACTTCTGCTTAGGTAAGGATTGGAGCAGAGACTCAAGAGGAGCATAGCTATCCACATACACTCCCAGTCCAGAGGTCAGAGGGAATTAGGGATTTTTATGAGTGGTCCTGGTCTAGGTCATATAACTATAGTGTAACTCAGTCCCTCCCACCAGCAATTCTAGCTCCATCATGAAACTCAGTGGAGTTTGCTTTGCTCTAAAACTGCAGTGAGAGGAGATACATTTTTTTAGGTTCAAAGTAAGTGAAACATAAATGACTCATTTCACTGCTGGCTTTCCCTTGGAGAGCTGTGAAAGATGTTTGGGAGAGAGGGGAATACATGGAGCAGTGGACATGGATTGTCTAACAGCCCGTGGTAGAAGGATAGAAACCGATGGGAGGCACCTTCTTGCGTGACCAAAACACGGAAGCTCATGCAATGACATCATGTCTGTCTGAGATCAATGTGACTAGGGGAGGGGGTCCCGCCCCCAACATTCTCAAGTGTAGAACCTTCCACATTTATCTTGCATTTATCCAGAGCAATGTTTCAAAGATGCCACTGTCCATGTGTGTATTAAAACCTTGATGAGTGACACACACTGATCCTGTTCGTCAGCATCAGCAATGGATTCAAGCAAAAACTGTGCACGGTGGTCCTGTTCATTGCAGCACTGTTAGCCTGTCCCTCTCCAGCCCCTCCACTTGTCCCAATGATGCTGCTTGACTCACAATGCCAGCCCATTCTTCCTTTTCTCCTCAGCTGGCTGTTGTGGTTAAGTGTGGACTTGTGGATAAATGCAGTTGAAAATGTTGTTATCCATCAAATTTTTGATAGTGGCATTCCTCTCTGCAGCCATACCTCACTCTCATAACAAAACAGCCCAAGCTTCTGAGAGGACAGGGGGGCCATGCCCTCGTGCTGTTTTGCCAATTAAAACACATTAAGTAAATACTATGGCCTGACGTGTCCTGGTTGTGGTTCCTGAGAACTCAGTTTTTGTTATTCTCATGCACTATACAAGATTCACTCACACATAACCTCAGTGTGTTGTCAAGGCATGCAGCACCCTTCATACACAGATACACTTATGCACACATCCAATCTCCTTAATGTTTAAAGTTGTTTGCGTTTTTTCTTATGTGTGCGTCTGAACGGCATTAATTTTAAGTGTTGAATCTATAAATGCTTGAGAAAGTTCGAAAGATATCCCCATTTAAAAAATAAACCTGGCTGGAACTATAGGAATATGCTTTGTGTTATTGACAGATTACAGCATCATTTTCCTAATAAAACTGATTTCATTCTTGCTATCAAAGCCAAGGCTAGGTCAATTCAATATATCTTAATGGGAATTAATAGGATAAAGGGTGGATCTCAATACTCACATTACATTTCTGTAATGTTCATTTCATTTCAGACATTCAAAAATGTATTACATACCAATTGACACAATTTATAATACATTACAGAGAGTGAAGCAAATATGAAAAGGTATTTAAACAAAGACTTCATTGGAATATGAACTCCTTATTTAACTTCATGGCACAGGGTTTACAATTATTACAAAAAAAGAATTTGTTATTATGTAGTTGCAATTCCTTACAATAGCAGTGTGTGTGAGATGCAGTCACTGTGATACTGAGTGAAGGGGACAAGAGCTATTCACTGGAATTGCAAATTGTAGAATCCTCTTTGGGTGTGAACAAAAGCCACTGAATCTCACTGGTAAAGGTCACGTTGCATATGCAGCGACCTGTTCCTATGGCACCATAATGAAAACAGGAATGGACTGTGGGCACTCAAACAAAATAACAGTATCTCTATGATGATGAACTGTGGTCAAAAAAGCTAAACAAATACACTTGCTTCCTAATGGCTGGAAAACAAAAAATGCTCTCATGCTTACCAGTACGATGATTTGCTGTGACATGAGGGTCACAATGCATTACAGTGATGCCTCAAAGTAGTGTCTCAATCAAGCGACACAACCAAAACTACACATTCCCGCTGTGTGAGTATGTTTAAAAAATTCACTCTCTTTTATCTCACCCTGTTTTTGCACCCTGTTTTCTTTCTTGGCATGCAGAAATGCTGATGTGGTAATAACTAATGTCAGTTGCATGCTTCTCCCGTCCCCATTTTGGACTGTCAGCTTAGCTCTTGTATAATTATACTAATGGAGAGTGGCACAGGTGTAACATATCATCACTCATAGATGAGCCATCGCTCACTGCTTATGATTGCCAAAGCGTGTGTCAGCACAGGCTCACTCCTCTTGTTCTCCCTCTTCATCCCTGCCAGTGTTTGGAACCGTGTTGCAATAATCATTATATTAATTATCATAATTACAATTTTGTATAATCTCTGTGGCCAAACTGATGTTTTAAAACCTTACACACTACAAACGAGTGTTTCATAACACTCTTCCACAGCCTGAATTACTGATTACTTCCAATTATAGCTCTTTTATATTGGTTACCTTTAATGTCACACCTCTGTCTCAAACCAGCCCACACTTTTTCTCAATATTACACATATCTCCCACAATTTCTTTAGTGACTAACCCTTAGCCTAATTAGTGCCAAATAGGATTAGATAACATTGAGGGGCAAGATTCATCCAAGTAATCCAAAATGCAGCAAGTCTGTCCACAGAAATTAGACTGCACTTCCAGTAGATCTAATGCTATTCAGGGATTTTGAATGTATTTGGAAAGTGGGAAACTATTCAATATCTTAATTAAATGTCAATCCTTAATTACAGGTACCAAATAAATGAGCTAAGTGAGCAAGTTCAGCTCAAGAGTGGTTTTGAGAAAAATAAAACCTTACTGTTTACCACAGTTGATGCCAAAAGCAGTGGGTTTTTTTGTTTCATGAGTGAATTCAATTATGTACATGCATGCCATAACATAGCATAATTGGACTTAATTTATTTGGTAACGTGTAAACCAAGTGAATCATCACCACTGCTAAATCTTATATCCTAGTTATCTTATGCTGAGCACGTCCATCACAGATCAGGTTGTATTTCAAGAGCGGCCAGCTTGCACATTGCTCTTACACTGGGCCTCGGGAGATTCACCGGAGGTAGACGGCACACAATACCTCACCAAGACACAGCACAGCACTGAGAGCCCAATGCAATGACTTTCATTTGCATCGACATACGACTGGGCCTTTGTTTGCCAACCCCACTCTGTGAATTGCGATAAGCACACATAGCTAAAAACAGCAGGATTAGATGTGCCTCTCCTCCACATGGATATGGGGCTTCTCACCTGTTTCTGTGTTTGCTTGTTTATGCATCTTTGTCTGGGAAACATTGTAATACAAAGAACAAAAGGCAGAGGAGAGCCATTTTCTGTTTGAAATATTTCAGGAACTACATAAAAGCCTATGGCACTGAGTGTAATACCATTTGTCCTTGAGAAGCACTGCATAGCACATCTTGCATTTTTAAGAGTTGGCAAAGCTCAGTCAATTTTGTAAAAATGAGCATAAAAATCCCCATGCTGGGATGTTTTACCCCTGACCCCGAATGTCATTGATAGGCATTATAACTTTATGACAACTATCCAACAATTTATCTTTCCTCCAGCCAAGCCAGAGAGAGAGACAGCACAGGGTAGAACCTAGAGTTTGTCAGGTGTCCAATCAAGGGGAATTATTAAGTATTAATGATTAATAACTGGGCTGATTGATTTTGGGTCACAACAGGGGTTCATATTTTTTGGATACTCACTGTATGTTGGCAGTCCTCCAATATTGTTTGGAGAGCAGGGAACAAACAACAGGGTTAGATAGAGTTTCACAGTAAGGGACAAAACGCTTCAATACCTGTCCTGGTAGGTCATTATGCTCCCAGGACAATTGGTATGCTGTGTTGGCTGTGGGAAGTCTACAGGGTGTTTTGTGTCAAATGCACTCAACATAATAATTAATTCTTTTTAACTGCATTTATCCTCATATTACTCCAAAACACTCAGTTATAAAAACTGAAATTTTACTGAACGCAGTGTAGCTTGGTGGATCAGCTGTATGCCGAATTGAAGAATAGACCTAAACAATTTGGAAAAGGTGTTAAGTCCTGCTCAACAAGGCATACATTGCCAATAATAAACAAGGAAACATTAAACCGACAGAATTTGACATGCAGTTTGACAGCTCATTCTCTCCTGTAAAAAGTGAAAAAGTGAAAAATGAAAAGCGGTGACCTGAGACCTGAGAAGTAGCTCTCAAATGTCATATTCCTACTCCCAGTGGTGAGTATTAGTTGATCTCATGAATTGATATGAACATGTTTTTACAACATGAGCGTGGCAAAATAAATGATGTGATCATTATAGCATCAAATTTCTCTGGTGCCAAAAGGTGATCAATACAACATAAATTCATAGTGGAAAAAACTTCCAACAGAAGTGATACTGCATTGTAATTGCTTTGTGTTTGTTTTACTTGCAGAACATAGTCACACGATAGCATAGATTTTTAGAAACAAATATATCCAGATCCATTTCATGTGCCTTCATGAGGTGATTAATGTTTTGTTGGAGAATGACAAGATCAACTATGAATTCCATATACAAGTGTTATACACCATTAAAAAGATATAACCCTGAAGATTAATATGACTCTATTAATTAAGGCTATTTGTAACAAACGTGTCCTCACCAAAAATAACTAGTAACCATAGTGATATAAATCTTTATATCCTTTATGAGCCTAATTCCTGGGCATCCTCAAAGTGCCATCTTCTATCATAGAGATAGAAATGTCGATAATTGTCGATTGTTGATTCCTTTAATTTTTATATGAAAAATGTCAACAAGCGCCAAGTTAACTGCTCTAAAGTTCAACTCATTTGAACCCATGAACAGACATGATGGTGAAAATGTTTGGATTCACAACACCTACTCATTAGTCATTATTTTCTCTGCCCATTTGTCTTTTGGTCAATTACTCTGTTTCTGTTTCTCCTCCGTTTGTTTTCTTTCCCTTTGTGTGTCACTGAGACTAGGTTTGTCCCTGTTCTGTTTCTTGATCTCATTACAGCGTCTTCGTGCTCTTTTGTTTTGTAATTAGGATCTGTCTTTGAATACTGTTTCAAACATGAGAGGACAGTGTGGGCCGAAACGATGGCTGCAGTTCCTTCAAATAGCTACTAGAAGGAAACAGAACTGGATTTCATGAAAGAAGGAAACAATCCTGTTTAACATATTTTTTGTTTGTCTCAATTCTAACTTTAGGTTAGTGAGGAAAAAAGACGTGTTGGCAACTAAACAGCAGTGCTGTAATTGGGCACTTCATTGTGCACTTAAAAGCACTACAGGGAAGCCAATAAGTGAAATAAGTGAGGAATTAGGTTTAAGACAGTATAGTCCATTTATTTATCTGTTTCTCTGTGCCACTACAATTTCCGATTCTGCTTTGTGCTTTGTATACAACTGCAGCTCAAGAAGCGTTTCTTTTCTTTTCTTATGAAATCATTATCAATGCTATTTTTATGATCTAGCATTCATCCCGTGTGGATTCAAAAACTATACAAGCCTGCATCTTTCCCCAACAAAGACAACCAAACAAACACATTAATAGTCTCTTTTTTATTTTCGTCTACAGCAAAGTGTAATTCAAACATCCTTAGCCAGACTGTAGATGGCACACAAGCATGAGGTTGAAACAGGGAGGATACATTGTAAAGAAGGGAGCAAAAAATATATTTATTGATGTCAATTGTATCCATATAATTTAAGGAAATAATGCTTAGAGTACATGGAGTAGTTGTGTTAACACTAATGACATGTATAGTGGTCAGTAGTTTTGCTGCAATAATTCAGTATATAAATCTTCATAGGAATACTGTAATGCATTCTTAGGAATTGATTTATTTGGTTCTGGTGACACAATGCTTGAATATCTTAGTCACTCCAACTAAACTACCCTATCTAAATTGACTCAAGAGACAAGTAATGAAAGTGTTATCAAATGTAAAATTTTCATCTGACAGTTAAGCTGCTTTGCTCTTCAGGAATGTCGAGTGGTAAAAAGGGAAGAATGTTTTTCACGAAAGTACAGTAGACTGTTCCTTATGTGGTGGCATAATATCTGTCCTTAATAGAGCAAGTCACACACTTGTCAGGATTAGAACATGTTTGCTGTCTGACCAGAGACAACGTATCACAATGCTCAGGGCTTATGATAGGTCAGTCATTGAGAATCTTTCAAAACTCTCATGAACAAGGTCATTTGTCCCTCTGCGTAGAATTTATATATGATAAATAATTTTGTGGATTTTCATTGTTTTATGTTTTAGTGGACAGGATAAGTACTTCTGTTCTATCATTTGAAAATACTCATGGCAATCATTCATAAAAATGGACACATATTTCACAACTAAAATCAATGAGTTAGGGATTGTTTTTCATAAATGTTTTATTTGGTTTTGCTTTGATATAACTAATGACTCAGGAAAAACAATGTTAAGTCACATAACAGAGGAGATTACCTCTGTTTTCCTATTTTGATGATGCTTACAGAGCAAATCTGCTCATTGCTCAAAAGCATTGGCAGCAGTTTCTTGCTTGAAAATTGCAGTGTATGGTAAATTGTCTGGGTTCTGCCCAAAAATAAATAAACACATCACAGCCTATTCCTCTACTGCGGTGTTAGAGCCAATTCAATTACAGGCAGGCTTATCCACTCAAGCCGCATGTAGCTCTTGCCCCCTTGTCTGCAGGTGAAGTCCATGGAGAGCTGAGCTCATTTTGGTAGGTACCCTCAGGAGGACAGGTACTGGAAAGCCTGGCCCACACGGTTAAAAGAAGCCAAAAACTTTTATAAATAAATACTTTCATTTCGCATAGCACTATATTTTATTTAAGCTTCGGTTTCTTCCAAAAGGACATACGGCCTCCAATAAAAGTTTTTTGAAGAGAGTTTTGGTTGTATTCAGTATGCAGTTGTGTAACATCTGATCTTGCACCAAGTTAGATTAACTCTGGTATGTGTGGTATGTACACAGGTCAGTGAGATCTATAGAGACATTCAAGCAACATACTTCAAAGGTATCAGTCTACCCACATCATCATGTGCACTGCAGAGCATACCACACTCACAGGTCCTTAGGCATCTTAATTGCAGTAACACACCCTGAATCCTCAACAGACATGTATGAATGCACAAGGTCTAACACCAACAACAACATACGCCCCCATGTACTGTCAAAGGAATAAAACAAGAATTCACCATTAGTTCTGCCTCTTTTATTCCTAAGAAAGGTAGCTCAGCTATAGCTGTACTAACATCTGAATTCCACAGTGTTGAAGTGTTTAATGGCATGGTATTATACAGGGTAAAACTCCTCTGCAGGAGAAAACAAACATTTTGTCTGTATTAATGCTTTTTCTTTATTTGGTAAGTCCAATACATTATCAGTCACTGCTGAAGTCAGATAAAATGTTGCTTTTTCATGATGTTGAAAAGTTCCCCCATGTACTATCAAAGGCATAGAACAAGAATTCACCATCTGCCTCTTTTATTCAATTCTTAAGAAGAATGAGTCATCTATAGCTATACTAACATCTCCACATAGTGCAGAAGTGTTGATGGCATGGTATTATACAGTACTGTGCAAAAGTCTAAGGAACCCTAGATTGTTTTTATATAAATTTGGTCTTAGATGTTCATATTTTTGTTTTCTACATTACTGCACTACATGACCGCTGTTTATAGTACATTTTTTGAAATTTAGAAACTTTTCATTTGGTTATTTTTGAAAGCATCTTCACTTTACAGATTTTTTTTATATGTGCCTAAGACTTTTGCACAATACTGTACACACATAGCATTCGAAGCCCAAAAGTGGCACGTGGGTTACATGTTCCTTAAGAATTGGACATGGTTAGCTCGGGCTGTTCTTCAAGAGTTAAATCAAGCAAACTTTCAGTTCAATGATCTCTGCATTTCTGTTTCCACTATCAGCTCATGAGTTGGGGCGGGATTATTTGAGTTTTGAGTTGAGGTCAGATGTACAGTATGGGCCAGAACTACTTGCATTTGAAAAATGATTAACTCTGCTGGCATTTTCCACAAAGAACTAAACCTAACAAATGCTTCTCCAACAGGGACTAAGAAAAGAGTCACATAAAGAAGCTGTAAAATAAAACAAAAGCTGTTCAAAAGAAAAATTTAAAAGGCACCCTTTGGGATTCCCCAGAGTTGAAAGCAAAAACAAGACAGTCCCAAAACAAAGAGAAATCTCAAACAAAATGGAAAATGATGTTTTACTAAGGACTTGTCTAAAATTAAAATGAAAGAGGAAAATATGGCTGTTGTTTTCTTTGTGCAGCTGAGTACAAATGTGCTACACGGCAGGGAACCAAGGCTTGAGCAGTGGCTGATGCTTTTTGACTAGAACTTTAAAACATAATTTCAGCATCCCGAGTCACTTTGTGTTTACATCAAACAACATTGAAAATATCTGCTATGTGCCTATCTGATAATCATAATTGCAAAATGAATGTAACATTATCTATAAAATGATCACACAAATAAGTAAGTAAAATAAACATCTAAAAAAGGCTTTTTGGTCAGCCATGATTTGTCATAGAAGAAAATGAGCTAGGCTACTTACCAGTTCAATTGTGATAAATATTCAAACTGTAATTATCTATGAGCGATGTCAAATTGCAGTCTGCTACGCAGGATTAAATATTGAGTGATATTGTACTGTGATTTATGAATAAATAGCATCTGAAAAAATCTTTGTTGACAAGACTGCAAAGGAGTGCACTGCAAACAAAGTATAATTCTAAGAAGCTGAATAATTGCTGCATAGCTGCATAACCCAAAAGGGTTTCCCCCTCATGCACCTATTATACCTGCCCTTAATAAATTGTAGGTGGTGCTATGTGGAGGTGTCATTCAAACACACATAGCTCATTATTAAGTAAATCAAAAGTTAGTTAAAACATTATTTTATTTGTAATATATTTTATTTTATATAATGCATAATATATTTATTTATTTTATTTTATTTTATTATTTTACTAGAGATGTTTTTCTCCCCCATACATATTTTTAGCTCTAGTACTGGATAGATGGTCTAATTGCTGTAGTTATTGAAAAAATCCTCAAATGAGATGATTTGAAAATGTGTTTGTAATATCCTGAGGCAATTAATTTCATAGCTATTATGCCCCACTATAACAATACTATATTTTTACCATAATGTTGTAGCTGTGCTCTAGTGTTGACAAAATAGTGACAGCCAGCTTTAATTACTTTCTAATCTATTAACAAATCTCTCACAGTTGATTGCAGGACTGGAATATTGGCATTTGGATGTGTGACCCAATTGATCCAGGACAAAATTTTGTGATGTTTCAATAAACAATTACACAAACTTGGCTTTTACTGGAGAGATGTAACCTCTTAGTTTGATTAATGGCTTCATTATGCATCAAGGCCTTGGGGTTGATAATCCTAATACTGATTCCATTAGTGTATCTTCTACATCGCCATCATCATCATTTGTACTAACTGAAGTGAGTTTATTTAACTCCCATTTTACTTTTAGGAAAGTCTACTTTTTTGTGTGGGTGTTATAACTTAAGTTTTATGTCTGCCACTGGTGTTCTAGTGATCGTCACGCTTATGCTGTTGATTGGGTTATGATTTAGTGACTTACCACACCAGTGCTGTTCCCCAGATGCCTCTCAGTCTATTTAATAAGTCTATTTAGACATTTCATGAAAACCTGTTACCTCTGTTTTCTCTACACTGTTGTGATATAGGCTTTTCAATGTCGCCAATGTGCTTCTATACTATTGTATTGTAATAGATTTTTTTTATCATGAATTTGTGTGGGGTCACAAGTTGGGAAGCAGTCTTACTGTGTCTGTTGTAGTATCAGCTGCTGTATCTCCTTAACCCGTAAGATCGTTACACTTGAACCTGACACAGGTACACAGAGGTGACTTTGACGGAGCTATCTCAGAGGTTGGGGAGGGGAATTGAGGCTGCAGAGAGGATGAGGTGCCAGCTGCAGATTTACACGCCTCCACTGGCTCACTGCACATCATTAAAGCCAGGGGCTGCCTGCAGTGGCTCCGTCTCTGTCCCAGCCCACACAAGCTACATCGGGCCCCACACGCTGATTTATCTCAGCTGTCTTTCTGAACGGCTTTTCCCGCCAAGAGAGAGATGGGGGCTGATGAGATTTACGCATGTATATGAGATGAAATTCATTTTGGCAAGAGCACATGCTTCCTCTGACAGAGACAGAGGCTTTTTGCTTCTGTCTCCCTTCTCTCCACTGCCATGTTGCCCACCCATTCATACACACCACTACCAAGAGCCCATTCCCAGAGTGAGAATCAGTGATGGATGTTCACATGCACTACATCTCTAAAAATACCACAGCCACACCAGTATTAATTCCCACTGCTTTATATTTTTCCTTGATTTCCCTGGTCTTTTTATTCTTAACGTGACAACATATCTCACAGTGTGAAGTTGGAACTCAGATCTTTCTCTTTATCTCTTTTCTCATTCTTACAGCTTAGCAATTTCAACTTGATAACTTGACTTATTGATACAAGTTATTGATACATTGACAATTGAAAAGTATCAGTTCTTGAGTGAATGCAAACAGACTTTGTTTTCTTTTCCGATCAGGCAATGTTTTCTGTATGAAATTCTGTATGAACTACAAGGGAGCTATAACATTGGGGAAAAAAAGGTGTCGACTGATCTGTTGAATTGTTAACACATGAAGCAAAATGTATTCATCTTAGCAGCTAAAAAGAAATCAACAAGCACCTTTGTCAGGTTGGAATCATAAGAAAGATTGCCCTGTCCTTCAGAGTGAGATAGTATGGGCTGCAGGACTGCTGGAGATGATAGAAACTGCAGACAACCCATCTGGCGGGAGGGTTTGTAGTGACCAAGTACTGGTGGACCCAGAAGCAGACACAGGCTAGAGGCAGAAGTTCTCAGAAAAGCAAGACTTTACTCAAGAGTACTTAGATGTAGTACAGATAACATCAATAGCACACAAAGAACTTACTAGACTGGGAAAGCTAGCACAGACAATAGGCATACTGGGGTAGACAAACTAGACAAGCGAGCAGTGAGCATGTATGAGGGCAGAGCTAATATACACAGGGGAAAATGTGGGATTGGAATCAGCTGTGCAGACAGGAGCCCTCAGGGACACACCCACCAACCTACAGGGAGAGAGGGAGAGAGAGAGATAGACACGACAACAGGGAGACCGCAACAGACGAAGACTAGAACTCAGGGGAAATTGAGGGTAAAGGCTGAGCAGCCGTGACAGGAACCCCCCTCCTAGGGATGCCACCTGGAGTCCCACCTGGTCGGTCAGGATGGCGCTGGTGAAAGTCGGTGAGAGTGGGGTCCAGGATGTCTCTGGCGGGAACCCAACTTCTCTCCTCTGGGCCATAACCCTCCCAGTCGACGAGGCGGGGTTGGTGACAGGCTTGATGTGGTGGGGTTGATGATCTTGGAGATGGGGAAGGGGCCAATAAACCGGGGGGAGAGTTTGCGGAGAGGAAGGTCCTTGGAAGGTCCTTGGTGGAAAGCCAAACCCTTTGACCAAGTTGGTAGTGGGGGGGAGGTGTCCGGCGCCGATCAGCCTGCTGCTGGTACCTGGGGGAGGTGCGAAGCAGTGCGGCCCGTGCACTGCTCCAGGTCCGGCGACACTGGTGGATGAACTCCTGTGCGGATGGCACGGCGACCTCCTCCTCTTGGACAGGGAACAACGGGGGTTGGTAGCCCAGGGAGCATTGAAACGGGGACAGCCCTGTAGCTGAGGAGGGGAGCGAGATGTGGGCGAGTTTGGGGAGTGGAATTTAGTGAGCGGATTTAGAGAAACGATCGACCACTGTGAGGATGGCTGTGTTGCCATCAGAGGGGGGTAGGCCCGTGACGAAGTCCAGGGCGATGTGGGACCAAGGACGATGTGGAATGGACCAAGGAGACCAGAGGGAGCCCAGTTGGACGATTTTTTTCTGCACGTATGTGGCGCAGGAGCATGAAGGAGCGTGTGTCCCTCCCCATGGTGAGCCACCAGAAGCATTGGCGGAGGAAGGCTAAGATGCGGCTGGCGCCGGGATGGAAGGTCAGTTTGGAGCTGTGGTGTTCTTGGAGCCTGGGCGGTAGGATAGGGTGAAGTTGAACCAGGTGAAGAAGAGGGCCCACCTGACCTGACAGGAATTGAGGTGCTTGGCGGTCTGGATATACTCAAGGTTCTTATGGTCAGTCCACACCAGGAATGGTTGCTCGGATCCCTCCAGCCAGTGTCTCCACTCCTCCAGAGCCAACTTGACCGCCAACAGCTCTCGATTGCCGATGCCATGGTTACGTTCTGCGGGGGTCAGCCAGCGAGAGAAGAATGCACAGGGATGGAGCTTCTGGTCCGTGGGTGAGTGCTGGGAAGGGACGGCTCCCACTCCCATATCAGAGGCGTCCACCTCCCTGATGAACTTGATGGCAGGGTTGGGATGGTTCAGGATGGGGGACAAGGTCAAGTGGTGCTTGAGCTCCATGAAGGCTTTGTCTGCGCCAGGTGTCCAGGAAAACGGGAGGTCCGGGAGGTGAGAGCGATGAGGGGTGTGGGGAGAGGGAGAGAAGATGAGGATGTCGTCCAGGTAAACAAACACGAACCATGTCACAGACACATTGTTCACCAGAGCCTGGAACATGGCTGGGATGTTGGTGAGTCCAAATGGCATGACCAGGTATTCAAAGTGACTGATGGAGGTGTTGAAAACTGTCTTCCACTCATCTCCATTCCTTAGATCGAGCTTAGAGAAGATGGAAGCTCCCTTGAGAAGCTTGAAAGCAGAGGAGATTAGTGGAGGAGGGTAGCGGTTCTTAACATAAATCTAATTTAACCCCTGGAAGTCTATACATGGACGGAGAAACTTGTCTCACTTCCCCACAAAGAAGAAACCAGCCCCTACTGGTGAAGACGAGGGCCGGATGAGACCAGCAGCGTATCGCCTCCGTAAGGAGGGAGGAAGGGATTTAGCTTGCCACTTGTTGAAAACCTCCCTCAGGTCCAGGTAAGCTGGTGGCACTTTAGACAGGTCTGGGTATTCATCTGGAAGAGAGAGAGCATGTATGTTAGGTATGGGGGCAGACTTGAGGCAGGTAGAGTGGCAGAGAGTGCTCCACCCGGTGACGGACCCTGTAGACCAGTCTATGTGGGGTTTGTGCCTCTCAAGCCAGGGATGACTTAGGGCAATGGGTATGTGGGGTCAACAAGGTGCAGTCGGATCTCCTGATGGTTGCTGGAGATGAGCAGGTGAACGGGAATGGTGGTGAGGGTGATCTTGTCGATCAGGCGGCTGTCAAGAGCACTAGCCTCCAATGGGGTATCCAACGGGGTATCCAACGGGGTATCCAACGGGACTGTGGTGATGCCCACCTGGCGGGCCAGAGAAGAGTCTATAAAGTCCGCACAGTGACAGGCAAGGACTGACCTCCCCAGTGCAGAGTGCTGTGGAGTTGGGTGGGTGAGGCTCCCGATGAGGGTATTGGCTGAGGGAGGGCTGGGCTGGAGTACGAGGCGCGGTCGATGGTGGGTTAGGGTTAGGGTTAGGCTTCAACATCATCATCATTGGCAATTATTTGAGTCAGGTCCACTGCTGGGTAACCAATTAGTGTTTGTTGTATAGCAGTCAACTGGAGATTCATCAAAGAACTATTGTTTTTTCAGATGTCCCTGTCTGTGCAAGGTCTTGTTTTTTCTCTTGATTTGTTATTGATAGTATCTTTTCAACATTTGAGGTGCATGGTTCTGCAATATGGTAGTAGTGTTAATATATATGCAGGTGTCTACACAATGTTGATATTTGTATGGTTGTCTTAGTGATCATTGTAGCACTATTCCCGTTGTTGGGGTTTGGTAGGGGCAGGTTTGGATATCAGCAATTAATAATTAATAATTATGAGATTATTAATTTTCATAAATGTATCGACGGGAGTCAATGTTAACAGGGCACCACCCTGGAATCAGGGACCAATAACCAAACCTTTAATTCAGTCTCGAAATGGCCGTTCACTCCCAAATGACAGTGTATAAGGACCACTGTACATTTATGAGTGAACAGTGAAGGGTGAGTCCGTACACAGGCCCTTACAACCAACCGTTATTACAACACAAATGCACAAGAAATCACAGACAACTTCTCTTTAAAAGTATAACAGAGTTTATTTAACTTTAGTAATATCAATCAATAATCAATAATACTTCAGTTAATCAACAACTACTACACGATTAACTATAAGTCTAAACTAACAACTAGCAAAACACAAACAGTATATGGCAAGTGTGGCTTATATGTGTGTGTGTGTGTGTGTGTGTGTGTGCGTGTGAGAGAGAGAGAGAGAGAGAGAGGGGGTTGGCGGACGTAACCACGTGAGTGGAGAGTCTCGAGAGAGAGAGAGGGGA
>CABFOQ010021751.1:32854-51444 GCA_900660455.1 Gephyroberyx darwinii | reverse complement strand
TTTAATGATATCTAAAAAGGCTAATACTCAACCCCCTCACTTTTGCTCTCATCCTCTTCTTAAATATCCTCACAATATCATCACCTCCACAGATTAGAGCGCTGACCCCCTCGGCTCAAGGACTTGCCCTTCACTGATAGGAAACGAGCATCCCTCTCTCATTCTTTCTCTGTCTCCCTCAAAATCCCACAGATGCATAGACTCACAAAATCTTTTTCTCTCTCTCTCTCTCTCTCTCACACACACACACACACACACACACACACACAAGATCAGGGTATTTCACCTATGTGATAGTGGTGAGGGGCATCTACTGGAATATGGATGAGCCAAATGACTTGTGTGCACACAGAAACCAGTCTTTGTATTTAACAATGAGCAGGCAGTTGACAGTCAATTAAACGCCATATTACATACAGTGCTGTTTTGAATTTGTTTCCTCTTTGAGACACACAAGTGAACACAGTGTGCAAGGGGAGCCAGGAGTATCACCCCTGGAGCAGGTGGTTGTTCACTGTCTTGCTACAGATTGACATGAATGGACACATTCGTTTTGGGGTTTACACCTGTTACAGGATGGTCTCTCTAACCAGTAGCAAGCAACAGAAGTAAGGATGCAGGCAAATATAGGTTGAAAATTATTGGCTGAGACACAGACCCATGAAATATCCATCCCTCTAGGGGCAATTTGTTTTTCTTTCACACATTGTAATTTTCAAGGCCACCATCTCGTGTTTGCAATTTTACCAAATAAGTCACTGAGAATCCACCTGGCCTTATAGAAGATGGCATTAAAAATGTATCATACTTAAACTATTTATATTGCACACATTAATAATAAATCACAGGCCCTATAAAGGCTTGCTTCAAACAACATGTTGTATCAAGGGAGGGGCTCTCTCTTTCTATATTGCTAAGAGGAAGTGGAGTTGTATGAGTTGGAGTGGGGGTGGGGTGGGGGGTAAAAGGAATCATGAGCTTGACCAACGGTTAGGTGTTGTATCAGACCGCAGTGGTAAGAGAGAGCTGAGCCAAAGCGAAGCAGCGTTTAGCTACTATGCAACAAATAGCTGGAACAAACTTCCAGAAGAAGCGAGACTTGCTCCCACAATAGCTACTTTTAGGTCCAGACTAAAAACATTTCTGTTCACCACTGCTTTCTGCTGAACTAAGCTTGCACTACGACTTTTATTCCTTCTGTGTTGTGATTTAATTTTTTAATTTAATTTTAATTTTTTTTTAAATGTCTTCCCTTGTTTAAAATGTCCTTTAATGCCTCATGTAAAGCACTTTGAACTGCTATACAAATAAACTTGCCTTGCCTTGCCTTTATTTAGCAGTCAGTCTTCGTTCCATCTATGGTCAAATCTAGCGGCCAAAAGAGGCTTTCTCCACAAGGTAGCTGGCCTCTGGGACCGGAGCCAGTTGAGGTGATTTGGGCACCTGGTAAGGATAGGTAAGGATAGACTGGAGGGACTACATCTCCCAGCTGGCCTGGGTGTCCTTGGGGATCCCCCAGGATGAGCTGGAGAAAGTTGCTAGGGAAAAGGACATTGACATCATCCTAACCCTGACCCAGATGAGTGGCTCGCAAATGGTTGAGTAGATGGATGGGCTGTGTCAAACCTAAGGGTCCCATAAGCACAGCGACTAAGTAGAAATCATGAAGGGGGATGTCAAGCTTTGTGTCCCTACAGGGAAATTCTCTTTTCATTTGCAGGGCAGATGCTTCCCAGGTTGTACAGTTGGAGGGCAGCATCCCTACTCACTACACCACGCTTCTTTGAGTGATCCGATTGAAATGAGGACTGATTGGGGGAGACATCTACAGGAAATAAGTATTGAGTCAATGAAACATTTCACAACCACTTCATATTACAGGGTTTAACAAGCATGAATGTAGAGTAATGGCTGTAGTAATGTTTTTAGTATGTCCGTTTGCTCTGTATGTGGGTTGTCCCTGTACTATGTGGCAGTCAGTGTTGGGCTTGTAATATATCCTTATTTACTTGTTACTCATTTCAAAAGTAATAATATTATTTTATTTACTACTCCCTAGGAGAAGTAATTCATTACACTACTCGTTAAAATATTTTTCCTTTAATCCGTTAATACTCATTTGGAAACTGCAATACACCAAGCAATTAACAAGGCTTGGAAAAAAAGAGCAATTCTATAAATAAGTGAAATAAAATATTTATTTCCTGGTATTGTTCAATTTGCACTCATTCTCATCTGAGAACAAAGGAGCCTGATGATATACAGTATAAAAAAGACCTTCCACAGGATATCTGAATTGTGAATTCCTTCTTTCACTGGCTCGAAGCCACAGAGCTCATGCTGTGTAAATTCTCATGTAGTCATGCATTAAGACCATGTAGACCAACCCCTCAACACAAAGCATGCTGTGCACATACACTAACCCACATCATTACCATTGAAGAAAGAAAGAAAGAAAGAAAGAAAGAAAGAAAGAAAGAAAACATGTAAACCTAGTCTTGGGACACAAATTTCACTGTGAACACCTCAAAAAGTCACTAAAACAACAGATATAAATTGTCTCAAAATAGACCTTGGTATCGTGTGCCCCGGTAATTCCCCGGACTAACATGTTTGTTAAAGGCTCATCCCTAGTAGCATTCATCATCCTCTGTGAAAACATTTGCTTTTACTTGATACTATTTCCATTATTTCCATACTATTTCGTCTTTGTAGTCCCCACCGTCCTTCCTCACAGAGTGCAAGACTATATTATGATGACCTGATGTCAGTATGACAAATCATACAATCCAGACTATTTAAATAGCAGATTGAAATGTATTCTTGAAATAACAAACAAATCAAGGAATTTTTGTGAGCTGGTCAATGACAACTCATGAACAAGCATTAAGAGTTTGGAAGCTTTTTTCATATCAAAATAAGAAAATAAGCAATTAGACTAATTTTTAGTTTAGTTAATTTTTTTTCTATCAACCTCATTTTGACATCAGGGAACTCAAAAGGAGCTCTCAACTCCATGAAAAAGCCTTGATTAGTCTCTCTTTCACAAGCTGCTTTACTGTGGGAATTCTTTTTCATTTTGGACATGGGGGGGCTTGAAATCGTGTTTTTAAAAAATGTGGTGTGTTCAAATTACTGCAGCCGTACCACACAACGCTGCAACCAAGACAGCACATTCAGAGTAAGGAATGGCGCATACACACACACACACAAACACACCGATGAGCATGTACACACATACACACAGTGCCATTAGTAAGCAGGCAAAAACTCAGAGGAACTGCTTATGCCTACAAACCTGCCCAGGAGGGGCAGCACAGCACTTTAATGGTCACTTTTACACAAAAAGCCCAATCACAGGAGCTTAGCTGGCCCCATCAAGCTTTTTAGTAAATGCCACCTCACTGAATTTGCTTGTTGAGTTAACCCTGTGTACTACCGGGGGAAATATATTTCTATCACACAAGTTTGGATTGTGCCAAATGATTCGCTTTGAAGTCATTTAGAGAGAGACCATTCATTGCATGTCGCGTAAGATGACTAGGCCTTGTCGTTTGTGAGGAGGGATTAGTTATGCTGTGTTTATTGGAGAGTGTGTGTCAGCTTTTAAGGATTTTGGTTCAGAGGTGTTTTTTTGCCAGAAATGCACAACACTGACACTGAAAGAAAACTTTTCAGCATCAAGCCAACTCTTCAAACTATTACAGATGAGTAAGGATTTAAATTCAGAGAGAAAGAGAGAGAGAGAGAGAGAGAGAGAGAGAGAGAGACCATCCTCAGACGTTTGCATTTGCCACTACTGGGTTTGTCCGGTGATTGGGTGTAATTTCCATCCCTGTTGAAAAGCTCATCTGCCCCGCCAGCCTATGGACATTTGCAAAATTGACATACGTGCACAGTGCTTGTGCTGGTAAATTAAGGTATCTACCTACTTGAGAAATTGAAAATTAATTTTCATATTTTCTGTTTCAACAAATTTGGGATTGAGTTAATCACCTTTTACACAGATGTTATATTTAAAGTGACAGTGATACTAATGCAAGAAATGCAAAGAAAATCCACCGTACAACACTCTACTCCACCACTTTCATTCAACATCACAAACTGATGATATCTAACAGAGTATCCAAGGGGCGATATTTCCATTAAACATATTGCAACTCTCTTGGCTGAGGCATTGCTACAGATAGCCAGCCCTCTCAGCAGCCCAAACGTATCTCAGCCCTTAATTCATGGAGGCATTGCTAGAGATATAAGGAAGAGCCTATATCTGATTTACAATCGTCTATATAATGTGGGTTGTATTAACGGAAGCCAATTCTGGGATTTATGTACTTATTTATTCATTTTAACAATTTTTCATTCCACCATGGTTCTTGGTCCAACAGTCATAGTTTGCGTGGTTTGTTACACCTGATATCCCAACAACATAACTCTGTGACAGGTAACTTAGCATAACGTGTAAGTGTTGACAACTAGCCTGAAAGTATGATGTTTTCACCCAACAGCCAGTTGCTGCTTATTATTGTTGCCTAGCCAGAGATAAGCAGAATGAGACTGGAAGTTGGGTGATTTTGCTATCAAAATAAAAGCCTAAAAAAGTTAACTTTTGTAAAATAATATTATTGGGAAAAAACAGCAATTGTGTTCTCCTTAGATTCATCTTTAAATATAGCCTTCATTTTTATTTTGGTATAACACAAAAAAGCAACCAATGTTCATCAACAAGGGTTTTATTTTGAACATTGTGACCAGGAGTCTATTTTGTTTATTCTGTCTGGCTTGACGCTGGTACAATTAATGATAATCACAATAATAACATCAACACTGCCCAGTCAAACATTTTTAATTGGAAGACTGAAACTATTTTGATCTGTATCTTGATCTACAGTTAGCTAGTTAGTAAATGAATTAGAAATCAATTGTCAAAAAGTCATAAATTAACAAAAAGGCCAAATAGTTGATTTTGCTGGTATTGAATAAATTATTTCTATTGAAGAAGAGTCTTTGAGTCATGAATTACTTGAGTATATTTATTAACACAAGCAAGCTGAGCTCAGGAGAGATGTACACACAAGGTAGGGTATGCAGATCTCTGCCGGAGAAGTGTCCGGACAGAGATTATAAGGAGTACAATAACAAAGGGGCTAGTTAATAAACATCGGCAAGGTCATATTGCTAGTTTAGTCTGAACACTTAGTTCTGTGTGAGAGGGCTTCTAATTAGGCCATAGAGAAGGACACGAGATGAGTCTAACACAATCCATACATTCATACAGCATGTATATGAAGCAATAAAACCTACACACATGATCACACATGGCCTAAGTTACACAGAGCACTCTAACAGTTACAAAAGGCTGCACTAATCCCTAACTAAGGAGACACTGACTGACAGGAAACAAGTTAAGGGTGAGGGGAGGATCATAAGACATGAGGATGCAGTAAATTCTTCCACAACTGGTATGTAATGTGTTAGCTGGGTATCCAGAGTGAGCAGCTAGGGGTTTCTGTGTTTCACTCAAGGACTGTTTGACAGGATGGAAGTACTGGCAGTGACCTTTTGTTTACTGGAAAATCTCCCTAACCACCCTGCCACCCATGGTGCTCCTTGTCTTCCCCGGTCTTGAAAGATTTTGAACCTCAACGGGACTTCTCTCTTACATAAATTTTAAATGGAGTTGTCCTGTGAGTGTAGCAGTTTATAAAATGTCCCTCTGCTATTTTGTAGCCCCTAAAGAACAGAATTAGGATGTATTATATCTGGTTCATTGTGAAAGGGAATTATCCAATGTAAATTCCTTTCAGTATAACATATTTAATTGAAACAATTCATGCAACAGTGGACCTGCCATCAAAGTGATCACAAAGCATTGGTATAAGAGTGCACATCCATAAGGATTGCTGGTTACTAGGAATGAGAACGCTCCTTTAGTTTTTGGTTGTTGCTCCACTGCACAAGGCATGGACGGGCAGTTGATGGATGTGTTTTGCATAATCCTCATATAACCTGAGAGGTAATTTTCACCCTTTGTTAGATATCCTCTATTTGACCCCCCTCAGTGTGAGCTTGTACAGTGCGCGAGTGTGTGCAAGCGTATTTGTGTCTGCGTGCGCTGCATGCGTGCATGAGTTGCACAGACGGGGCGAGGAGTAATCGGCAATGCTTCAGCTGGAGATGCAATTGCCAGTTGTATATCTTGAAGCTGGACATATTTATGCCGGAGAAGCTAGCCGTTCTGCTTGCTCATCACAGCTACTGCCGTGTGGTATACTGAGTGTGTGAAGTGTGTGCTGTGTCTGTGTGTGATAAACCCATGAGTGTTAAATTTACCTGTGTGTTTTGTGAACATGAAACTTGTCTGTGCCCATGTGTATCTCTCTCTTTCTATATATATGTACATACATCTCTCTCCCCCTCGCTCTCTCTCTTTGCATGTCAAGGAGTGTGTGTGTGTGTGTGTGTGTGTGTGTGTGTGTGTGCCGCTATGTGTGTGAGAAATGTCCTGCGCATGCAATGGAGTGGAAAGAGAAGTCACTGAGCTGTAGTGCACCATACAAGGATCATAAATATCTGTATGACCCTATATACTTCAGATGTTTAATCCAGAGTGATTTGCGAAGTGGCCTCAAATGTCCCCCGGCCACAATGAATAAGGCCCGAGTCAAACCGCACAAAGGACAAGCACACAGATAAACACACAGACAAACTGAGGGCTGTTGGCATTGCTATGGACCGCTAATATGCCGTGTGTATGATAACTGACGTTTCACACTGGTTCTTCAAATCAGTTCATCCTTCGTGACATCTGTGAGACCGAGCATCAAATACAGATGTATTAAAAAAAAAACTAGGAATATTATTTTCTTTGTATGTTTATTATTGTTTGCATGATAATTTTCTCATCATTAGGGTGAGGCCAAAGACAATTTCCCACATTGTTTGTACGATGCTGTTCTATTCTTTTAAATGAGCCTCTATTTGACAACATGCCTGAATAGTTACAGTAGGTCTTCATTACAGTTAGGCCTACATTTGAAAACAAAAGGCCATCACAGTGCTTGAAGAGCTTAAATCTTAATCATTGCATCTTAACTTTTTCCAATCCCTTTTCACTGCAGTATCCCCTTTCAACAGTTGGGGGTCACCCACAGCACATTTTCTTTTCCAGGTGCACAGAAGCATCAGCAGTGTTGAGGTTGTTGATAAAAAAAAAATGTTAAATACTATCACACTTTTTTGGTGGTAATACTATTACTGTTCTTATTGCAGAACAGGAATGTTAGTCTGGAGCCCTTGCCACCATACATTGGGCAGAATTCAATCACAGGGCTCATTAAATTATGTATATGTGTATTTACTTGATTAAGAGTCACAAATCAGAATGTATTTTTCTGTATATTTGTGTATGTTTCTGATATATTCTGTATTCTGCGTGCACTGATGCTCTGTCTGTGAACAGGTTTCTCGCTGTCATTTGTGTCCTCTATCACTCGTGGTGCTTTGATGAAAAAGGAATTTCTCACTGCAGGAGCAAGAAAGTACTATCTCTTTTTCAGTTGTTGTTTGCAGCCTGCTGTTTAGTCCAAATATACACAAATGTACATTTCTTTCTTTATCCGTCCCCTTCTCCCAGACATTTCATGACTAAGTTAGCCTATAGTATATTGCTCACCGAGGTCATGTGAGTATCATGCTAATGTTAACAAGACTCGTATCAATGAAGAGTAACGCACAAATATATATATAATTTATATAATTTGTTACTTTTTACCACTCTAATTCTACCTGCAGTTTGTTATATTCTTCATAACCACATCAGTAACAACATTAATGTGACGTCTGCCATGGTGGATGTCAGGCGTATTAATCCTCTGTATATTTCCACCAGAAAAAAGCCAACTCAAGCCCCCATTCCTCTATTAATATCCAGCCAAGGCATTCACATTACACTTTGATACGTTTCAGATCGGAGAGGAGAGGAATTCTGTAACGGGCCTTATTAAGTTGTCCAACATATCACAATTCTATAGAGATACACAGTCAGCCAAATGAGTTTTATGCATCATGAGACATACCCCCTTATGTGCATGGAAATTGCACAGCTGTTTTTCCCCTTACTAGTACAATTTTTCTGCAGATAAAATGTGCCAACTTTAATAAATCTGATAAATTACCAGTAACAAAATGTTGACCAGTCACTTTTTTGATGGGCTGTATTACCTGATATTCTGCTTTTATCAAAACACGCCGCAAATGGAGCCCGATTGCTCCCCGAGGTGGTGAGTTCCAAATGTAATGATGTTGAACTAACTCAGCATGGACACACGCTCAGCACTCTCTCACACACACACACACACGTGCACACGTACGTGCACACACACATTGATGCACGCGAGTGACAACATTCTTTGAGCTTAGTTACATTTGTTTCTTACAGTTTCTTACACCTATTGGACTAGTAATGACATCAGGGCTGACGTGTTCATGGACTGAATGGTAGATAGGACTCTGTTTGATCTCAGGCAGATTAATGAGGTCAGCTGCTAAAAAGACCTTTTTGACAGCACTGGCTCTCTTTGATACAAGCAAATGATTTGTACAGCCCACCAAAAGCAATATTGCCCAAATCCCCGAAACCATAATGTGGTGTCAACTGAAGGAGGCTAGAATTGAAATGTGCAGATTTACAAACAGTTAAGACCAACTGGTTCAGGGAGACTTCTTTGCAAGTCAATGTAGACTAAACAAACCAATCATACACCAGTCAGCCAAAGGAGCCGGCCACGGGAGATATATAGGCTTAATTTGTATGCTTAATGTGTGTGTATGTGTGTGTGTGTGTGTGTGTGTGTGTGTGTGTGTGTGTGTGTGAGGGGAGGGGAGGCCTAATATCCTGCATCGTTTAGCAGCTTTTGACACCTTCACACCTTCAGCATAGAGCCTCTTCTTACGTGGAGACGACACTAAAACACTTTGATGTTGCAGAGTCTTTAAACACTTAATCCCAAGGAGTGCAAAAAAAGAAAAAACTATAAGCACCTCCTACATTTGAATGTCATTCTCATGGTACTTCACTTTCTGCACCTCACTCCCATTCTCCTACACACACACAAATGCACATATTTTTTCCGCCAAAGAAGCTTTTCTAGCTTCCCTCAACCTGTGATTTTGTTGTGATGATATGAGTGTGTTTGTGTGAGAGAGTAGAGGGAACACTGTATATATATACTGTATATGCTTGTGCGTGGTGAAGTGATGTTGGGGGGTAATCATGATGTCATACGCCTCTCTCTCGCAGAATGATGAAAGCGAATTAGCCAAAGGATCAAGTTCCATCAAATCTTGGTGGAGAGAGATCACACCACGCTGGCGAAATAATCTGCTTCCACTTTCGATTCGCCCGCAGGGGAACAGATTGCGGCTCAGCTCACGATGAGCTTTGCAAAATGTCAAAAAAAATCAAGGGGATGTTCTTACAGTAATTACACTCCACTTGGTGCCGTAAGCAATATGTCAATACGGGGGGGATATATGTCACTGAATGTACATGATCATGTGAGCATCCATCTACTAATTACAAGCGAACCCTCATACCTGATTAGAGTGTTCAGCGAGAGGACAAGGCGTGGTTTGAGTTCTGTCTCAGTTATTGCCCTCATTGTTCAGCGCTGATCTAAAACAGATGGCGCCTTCCCTGAGGGGTCTGTGAAGTGTCCCGTCTCCAATGTCATCAGGTGACAACACATGACAGAAAGGAGATAAGAAGAAGGAGAATGTAAGGGTGTGAGAACAGGAGGGAAAAAGAAGGAGAAGGCAGTGAAGGAGGAAGTGTCTCCCTCTCAGACCACTGTGTTGCACCCCAGGTCTGGTCGCTGAGTATTAGCACTGACACAGTTTCAGTACTCCATTAAATGAATAATAGAGGGAGATGGGAGGGTTAACAGCATCCCTTCTTTCCCATTGTGGAAAGGAATGGGAGACTGGGAGGAAGCACGATATAGTCAGGCGTGACTATAAGGTAACATAACATGCTTTTGGCATAGTTACATCAAGGTGTTTTTCAGTTCCAGCCTTATTCTGGTGCCCTCATCCATCCAAAACGTTACTCCTAAAAGCATATGATGTACAGCAATTCTTAAACATGTCCCTCACGGGGATCTGAAACTTTTTAGTGATTAATGAATTAGGTTGTGCATACGGGGAGGCGGAAGGCACAGTGCAGGCTAATGGGATTTTAAGCTCTCTTTCTCAGACCTGTCCCATTTCACCACTGCTGCTCTCACCATCGACCGGTACCTAAGACGCTGAGCGCAAGCCACCGGCAGCTACCCGGGGAAGTGTTTTCTCGAGCTCCTGAAGCGCTCACCTCCTTTTCTACATCTGCTTAAGCACACTCGGCTGCATTCTCGCTGACTTAGCAGCCTCTTCTGCGGATGCTTTGGGAGCCGCACAAAAAAAAAAATAAATAAATAAATAAAAGACAGGGCTCAGGAAAAAGTGTGTCAGGGAAACGGAGAATGCACATCTACGGTTCTTTCTCCCAAAATGGATGGATGAAATGAGAGAGGCAGAGACAGAGGAGGTGAGACAAAGAAAAACAGACACAATTGAGAGGGGGGGGGGAGATCGAGGTTATGAACTCAGAGAAATATTAAACCAGTTGCTTAAAAGTTCACAGCGGGTTTATCAGACAGTTGACTATGACGATCTAGTGAAGCCCCAGTCAATACAGAGTCTGCATCACTTTGCTAATCTGCTGAATTCCTGCTAGAGCTGCAGTTGGTTAAATCATGGTTCTGCCAACTACAGTCTTTGTCCGTGTAATTCCTCTCTAATTCCTCTCTTTGACCTTTTTATTGTTTATCTTACTGGCTTTTCAATATGGCATCTGAGGCACTTTGCAACTGTGTTAGTGCTATACAAATAACACTTGTTATTTTCAACCAGAGCACATTAAATACACTTTTCAACCACCAACTCACTATATTCAAGATGTTTCAACGTTGAAGTGATGAAAAAGTGAATCAACAACAAAACTCATTAATGCTCTGAGAATTTGATGCATTCCTCCCTTGTATATGTCAACATTGTCAGCTGAACACAAGGTAATAAGTGTCCACAGTGGCAACTCCAGCTTCTCTGTTCCTGCCTCGGCCCCCTCCAGCTGGGACCAATCTGCTGGTCAGGTGTGGCACGGTGGTGGTGGCCGAGGCCTCGCCAGCAAGCTGAGGGGGACTCAGATACACGGCCCAGATACAGAGAGGGACAGCTTGCATTGCAGTGTAATGCATAAAGACTGTCCTCACTGTAATTCATGTTGTAACAATAGAAATGCTCCTATATAAATGCAATCATTCATGAAATGTTCAACGTCACCAGTTTCCACTGTTATGTGCTTTGAAATGACACTCAAAAATTACAACTATATTTAAACACATTAAATACAAAACAAGAATAGTTCAGTTTGGCACTGTCTTGACCATGAACACTAAAATGCTTTACAGTATTGTGTATGTATTCTGCGGACATTCCCATTAGCCCTGATGCAGAAACACAGTACATAATGACATTGTGCAATGACAACAGTACCTCACATACTATAGCGCAGACGGATGGTGAGAGACATGCTACGGATGGCATATCACTCATTCAGCCTGCTCTAGCTGGGTCCAGAGACATGGCATAATTTGCTGTGTTAGCAAAACACCGTGGTGACATGTTGACCCCTCTAGACCCCTCAGACAGCCGCTGCTGATACATTGTACCCCAGTGGGGGGACTTTCCCTGTGGTGTGCGACACGGGACAATAGAGAGCCTGGCTAGCGCTAACAAGCCATACACAGGCACTTGTCTAGCTAGTGAGCTAGGACCCTACACTGGGTGGATTATGTCTAAATAAAGCCTCTGCACTGTATGAATCACTGTGTCACTGATCCCCTATGCTTCCCAGACAACAGGTCTGCCTTCTCCAAGCTGTCTCTGCCTTTCCACTCCTTCAAATGAAGAATAAATGAGAGGGAGAAAGAGAGACTGTGTGAGGGAGAGAGGAGAGTTGACGTTCATCACTCGAGTGCCGTGGCTTAGCCTAAGAGGCTTGAATAATCAGTATGTTAAGCTGTCAGGGTGTGCACTCGCGCCTACCGCGCACTTACAAACTCCTGGGCGCTTTTTAATCAAGCAAAAACGCTGAGAGGCAGTGGCGAGTGCCAACAGCCCAGGCTAAGAGACGAGCTTTAGAGTATCTGTTACACTTTCTCCTGACATCACCAGACATGCATTTTCACTGTAAGCTGCAGACATGTCTGTTTTTCTCTGCAGAGGACACGCTGTATGGCTATGGGTTTCAAGGGCCGTATTGAATTTTCTGCATGCCTTTATTTCATGTGAATCATCATATTCAGTATAACTACCTCATGGTACACTGATGCACTAAAGGGGACTCACTGCACCTCTACAACTACAATTATGCCTTGGATTAGATCCCACCACAACCTTCTCTCCTGTGTCTCCCTCTCACCTCTCCTACTGTCTCAACCAAGAACAAGACTGAGGGAAGCTGACTGCTCTCTCCTAGAGGGAAAAATGTATTTAAAACATGCAATTGAAATATGTATTTTGAACCGACAAATCAGCTCTGTTGACAACGCTATAAGGGAAAGACTTGTGTTGTAGAAAACTGAACGATATGGCAAGAATGACCCCTAGTTAGCAATTTGGATCTGTATTGGAAACATTTTTCACCTTTTTCAGCGGTATCTTAATCCAAAAAAAAAAAACATGGCACTGACAATACAGCTGAAACTAATACCTTCCAGTGATATTTTCCCAATACGGCAATGGATCCAATACACAAATGGGAATCCGGGTTAAAAAAAGAAAATTCCAATGGAAAACACAAGGCTAATGCTGCCACAACACTCCTCCATGCTTCTGTGCATAATTCTTTGATCGCAACAGCTATCTTAACTCCAAGCCAACAATAATATTTTCATGTCACTGTCCCACTTGAGCTGTTTCTCCAAACCCCATGTATTAGTGGGTGTATAAATAGCATCGACACAGGGGGCAGGAGGGGCTGCCTATTTATGACCATACTGCACCACCCAGAGTGATGCTAGCAAAGCAGCAGGGAAGGCAAAAGCTCTCACCCTGTTCCTTTTCCATTTTTCCCTTCTCAACCCTCCGCCTCTTCCTTTTTTCCCTCCCAACTTTTCATCCTTTCTGATTGATCTCGCGACCCTTCAACAGCTTAAATTACATCGTCCAGTGGTTTCACACAGAGACTTAAAAGGCCCTCAGATTTCACAGCCCATAATTCTCTCGAATAGCCTCAACTTTTAAAAGATGCCATGTTCAATTTCAGCCTCCGGCAAGGCCTCCCCCCTCCATCCCTTGCATTCTCTTATGAATTATGACACAGGATAGATGGTTTTTAAGTTTACAACCCGGCTCAGTGACAGCGTGCTGCTTACCAATCAAGCAAGTGTGAAGGAGGGAGGGATAGGAAAACGACAGCAGCACAGTAGTGGCCAGTTGATTTTTTTAGTGGACAGGAGCTGGGCCCAATACATGAAAGGACTGAAACCCAGCTGGGTAAGAACAAACAATTATTTACCAGACAAGATGACAAAAAACTCTCTAATCACTAAAATGCTATTTAAGATTGGTACAGGTCAATGTGACATTTTGTCAGACTTTGCAGCAAAACAAGAGCAAGGCAATATGTACAACCACAAAACCACTGCTGGAGGTAAGTGGGTTGATCTAGCGTCAGATTTTCTTTCAGGTCATCAGATGGGGGTAGAGTGTAGAGCTTGAAACTGATCCCAGATCAGAACTCAGAGGACAGAGAAATGCTCCAATCTGTCTTTACAGAGAATTTACAGTGAAATACTTTCCGTTTCTCATTCATGATGCGCTTATGACAATTACATATTGCAGCATTTAACTCAGCCATTTAACTTGATTCAGTGACTCAGGTGGTGTACTTGTTTGAATTTGTTCTGTTACTTAAACTGAATTCCTGCTGTATCGAGTAAGGTGGTGTATACTATACGTCAGATGATCACATTACACATTTCAAGGTGATATGTCATGCAAAACCAAACTGAAGAATGAATCACAAGGATTATATGAACTACCATTCCTACCCCAATGTAAACTGACATGCTCAGCAATGTCCGTAAAAAAGATTAAGGGAAATGGGGAAAAAAATGACTTTTATAAGAGTTGCCAAAAGTCAAAAGTTGTTTTCATTTACAAGCCAATGCACATATGGTCTGAAAACAGACCATAAACAGACAAAGTATTGGAAGAAAAATAAAATAAAATAGCATTATTTTGTTCTAGATACATTAAAGATTAAGATTTCATTCATATTTTACCCTGATATTAGTTGTTTTGACACATTATAATGCTAGCCAAAAAGGGACTGTTGATAGCCCCAGTGATCATGCTTTCATTTAGTCCAATTTGGTTCAGTGTTCTGAGGATTATCTTGCTGGTAAGCTACTTAATAAAATAAGTGAAGAGGGGAAATAATGAATATGGACATAAAAAGCAGCTCAAAGCAGCTCAAAGGGGCTATAATAAATGATTATCACAATTTATTTGACTCATGGGAAAGTCCTACATGGCAATTTTTTTAATATGGACTTTTATTTTGAAATCAGCCATGTAATTATGGGTATCACTTTACAATGGCCCTTTTCTAGAGCATCAACCTGTGCAAAAAGTATTGTAGTGAAAGTGCACAATAACTATCTGTAAATACATAATGAAAATCTCCCTAGTACTTTATGCTTACATGTGTAACAAAATAATTAAAGTACAACATGAACAAAACATGATATATTAAAATCTATACTTACAAAAAAATATATATGTTTCTAAATGATGTTCCTATATTTTTCAATGTTTTCTATTCCGAAATTGTTATGATGTGTCTCAACCGATTGCTAAGGCAAAAGGCTTTAAGATGGATATGATATCATACATGATATTATTGTCAGCCGAAAATAAATTGGGGCCCAGTTATTCTGGTATGTTGATATCGTAATAAAATGTTGGGCAGTATCCAACAAGTTGTTCAAGATTATTCATGGCTACATCAGACACATTTTAAGTAATTATTTTAGTATGTTCAATTTATACACTTACTCATTGTTACAACTATTTAAGTGTATTATACAGTGGAAGATTTTTGTTTAGTACTAACACAGCATGATTGTGTAATTCCAATACTTTATCACAGGCTAAATGTGACAGAAATGTCAGCTGCCCATTCATAAACACAACATTATTCAGCATCTTATTAATATGTTAAACCCCCTTGAGAAAGTGTAAGCCAGTGTACAGTTGGTTCCTACATTTTATAACATCTAAAATCAGATCCCATGTGATCAAAGACAAAAACCCACAGCTCGTTTGTCAGCGTCTGTTTGCCCTCCACCCTGTTTGACAGACACAGAGACAGCAGCCAGTCGGTGTCAGTGGCCTTTTTTCACTCTGCGCCAATGCCTAGCCAGGCAACTCTCAGCCCACTACATGCCCTGAGCCAGGCCAGCATGAGATCCGGAATGGCTAGAGAGGGCCAAGGCACAAAAGGACCAGCTGCTTGCAGAGCATTGGCCTTAGATAGACTGAAGAGGGGGTTATTCAATGCACTGGATGCATGTGATCCATCTTTTTATAGCATGGTTATTCCAAAGGAATTCAATGGTCAAATGGGAACACATAAAAATACACGCTGAAAAAGAAGAAGATAATGTATAAGACAAGATAATAATCTGTGTAATCATTTGAGATTAACTCAAATGGATGACGATCATGATCAATTAGCTGATGATCAGCTGATGAATCACGGATGTCACCCTTGGTTTTGATCCATCTTTTCTCAAGAACATTATTTGCATAAACAAACGCCTGTCTACTCAGAGTTCATTTGCTGCCAACACTTCATGTGACGTATTTCATTCAAATTAATTCCCAAACCTTCACAACACGGAAATATCTGAAACCGAATGTCCTGAACTGAAGTATATGGCATTATGTGATGTGAAAGTGTAAAACCAGTCTGACATGGAGAGCCATACTCACAGCCTGTATTAGCTACATGCTGCTCAACTGCAGCTTGTACAGCGGCAGAAGGGCGTGCAACTGCACAAGCAGGAGCATGCACATACATTAGTGAGACTCATAAATATCTCATTCGACAAAGGATTTCATGTATGCATTCTTAAAAGAGTTGACGTGCTGTAAGTGCATTAAATATAGCTGCATGAGGGGAGCTGGGATGATGAGGTAGAGAGTGCCGAAATTCACTGCAAACCTGCATTTGAGATACTGTACTATTACATATAAAGTACTGATCAGTAAGTGTCTGTTAAGCTAAAGAAATATTTTCCTTTACTGAAATCATTGCCATAACTTGGTTCAAGAAAATTCAGTATTTCATACAATACAGCTGATTGCTTGAGACAAGATGGGTGAACATTCCAGGTTTTTTATTGCTTAAACTTACATTCATTTCTTTATCTCCCTCTGAGCAATTTAACTTGAATAGAGTCCAAATTGGATGCAAAGTTTAAAGGCCTTCTAACTACATGCGTTCAGTGATGACCAATGAAAATTTGAGCTTAATTTGATATGGGGAGGATGAGCATCCTTCACTTTGTTCTAGTATTTGGCACTGAACCAGCTTGGTATCTGTGGGATATTGGTGTAGACAAAAACACCTGCTTGTTTTTTGAAGAAACACGCACTTAAATTACACCTCCACAAAACTACTAACATCCCACCAACTGATTGCTGTGTGAACACAATCAAAAACACCATGCGTTTCCTTAGCTATATCAAAGACATGTGCAGAGTCAAATTTCTTTGAGGATTCTACAGTTTTTTTTGCACGGTTGTTCATCACACAGCACCAGAATAAAAAACATTTCAAGGAAAGCGGCTATCTCCTGAGACTCAGTCTTATTGGGAGGTCCCTCATTCCCAAAAGGCTTTTGCACAGATGCTCTTTTCGTCTAAATTAGAAAATGATTATCACAAAAAGAAAGGTCAAACTGCCTGTCAGGGAGAGACATTTTAAAGTTGAGTGTGAGAGAAGTTCTAGGGATTTCATATCGTGAATGTATTTTCATAGCAAAACATGCCAATTAATTTGCCATAAATAAGGTAGGTGAGGTGTTCGGTTTGTAATTGGACCATACTGTATAGTCAAGGACCCAATAACTAACAATTAGTTGAATCCTTTTGACAGAGAACCACATAGGTCTCTAGTTTTCAAATTTCATTATCTGAACACTTCATTGGAATATAGTAGATGAAGTTGTGGAATTTGGGTTGACAACAATTTGGGTTTTGTTTACAACAAAAAATATGATGTGCCATAACAATCATAACAGACCTTCATGGTTATCCGTGTGTGCACTTCAGTTATATTAACAACCACAAAAAAAGGTCTACATCATGAGGAGCATTTCCTCAGGTGTTGACGTTGTTTTGAGGCTCCGTTTTCCGCTTTTATAGAGAGGCTTTAAAAACTCTGGCCTGGCATTATTGACGTCTGAACCACTCTAGCAGTCTCTCTCTCTCTCTCTCTCTCTCTCTCTCTCTCTCTCTCATACACACACACACACACACACATACACACACACTACACTTCCCCTTCCTGGTAAAGTACAGGATGTGCGGATGGGGAACTAAGCAGTTTTTTCCCCCTGCTGTTGCCTGGAATGCTTTATAGACCATGTTAATATTGGAGCTGCCTGCTGGAAAGATTGCTTGATTCAATCAAGCAAGTCTCTGCCTTGTAAAGTCATTACACTTTGTGCAATGTCATGCATTCTGGAGCCTCTGGACAGTCCTGTGTTCTGTCCTAGCATTAGGGAAGTGGCCTAGCAAAGCACGTGTGCCTGGCACTTCAGGATCTATAAATAGCCATCATGAACCAACATAAACACTTCAAATCAATTAGAGATGCACTTTCCGTAACCAAAATACGCCATGCTGTCACTGGCAACTTCTGCCCCGAGCAGGCTTGAAAATAAAGACTTAATTCACTTTCCCACTGGATTTGCTTCCGTTGAAACCCCCGAGGGTAGGAGATTGCAAAAGACATGGGGAGAGAAGATGAGGAGATTGTGGGATGGAGAGGGAGGGGTAAGTTGATATCAGGGCGGGATATCAGAGGTAGAAGAAAAACACAGTGACCTCCCAGATATCATCTCCTCTGACTTCACACTTTTTAAACCATGCCGCTTTTCTGAGAGGGACAGAAGTGCTAGAGGGAAAACTTGAAATAGCGATGGAAGAGAGAGAGAGAGAGAGAGAGAGCACAGAGACACCAGAGTGTAAATAAAAAGAGAGAGGGAGCAGTTTAAGAGAGGTGTTAGGTGTTAAAGGTGTTATAAGTGCTTTAGTCAAGAAGAAAGAGAGAAAGAATAATCCAAAGAAGGGAGGGGGGCGGTGTGAGTACTTTTTGCTCAGTAAACAGTCAACAATAAAGCAGTCAGCATTGTAATAAGCAGAGATCTTACCTGCTCAGTTGTCACAAAGGTCGTGGTTGGTGGGATGGAGAA
>CABFOQ010021751.1:0-32779 GCA_900660455.1 Gephyroberyx darwinii | reverse complement strand
GGTCCGGCTCGAAGCAGGGCTGGAGGGTGGTCCAGGAGGGGGGAGGAAGGACGGAGTGACAGGGAGCAGGGAGACGGGGAGGCTAAAGGGGGGAGAAGAAACGCTGCTTGCCTCTCCCTCCCTTTCTCTCTCTCTCTTTATCTCTTTCCCTCTCCAACACACACACACAGACACACACGCTCGCAGGCAGACACCAAAACCCCGAGTCACTCAGATAATAGGCAGAGAAAGAGTCTTTACATTTACACGCTCTGCCACAGGGGGAGGATGGGTAGAGCTCGCCTCCCACTCTCCTCCAGGCAGCCAATGGGAGCTGGCAGAGAGGTGTCCAGGCAGCCAATGAAACTGGAGGCAACCGGTGCCTTGCCCCAGCCAATAAGTGCAATAGCTCACATCCAATTGGAATAATTACAGTATGGAAGGAGTCATGAAAAGCTTCCCTTTTGAAGGACAGACCAACCAGTGCACTTAGCCAATAAGTGTGATTTAGGGCCGCAACAGACATTAGAGTGATTAGATTCTGGGCCACTTAACCCAGTACAGTATCACTGCATGCTCCTCTGCAGACCTGGCAAAAGAGCCAGGCTCCCTGACACAAAGAATGCTTTTAGTCAGCTGGAGTTGGAGAATTAGCAGTGTATGCTCAAAAAAGGCATGCATGCTTTCCCTCTCTCTCTCTCTCTCTCTTTCTCTCTCACACACACACACACACACACACACACACGATGGCACATGCAGGCATAGGTTCACGTTCACAGGCTCTCTCACACACCCACATAATACATTCCCTTCCACCACATACATTTAGACTCAGCAAAGTCCCACAGTGGTTATCAACAATACTGAGCATATAATAACGTTGTTGAACAAAGTGTGAAATTTCATCAGATTTTGAACCTCATATGCTCAGTAAGGAATATTCTTCACGTCCAGAAGTCTTGTTTTATTCCCTCCTCAATCAATAGTTCTGGCAAGTGCCCAGCTTGATAAATGATCAGGGGCAAACTGTCAGCTTGAGGAATGAAAAGCACGTCACGATTCCCCTCTTCATTCTCCATAGTGGAGTGAACAAAATACCAGGTATAATGCCACATCAAAAAACAGTGAAGAAGTAGTACTTTTTGCTAGTTCTTTTTGTCAGCAAACAGAGCTTGGCAACTTGCTGAAAGGTAGATTTTCTTAGGGCTGGAGAGAATTCTCTTGGGCTGCCAGCTGGGGGATTTAGCAATGCTGTGAAACTGGTGGTGACGCTCACAAGCTTTTACACCAACTTGACTACACTATAAAAAGAAAGGTCCCCGAGGAACCTTTTGGGATTCAAAGTTACCACTGTGAAAGAACCTTCAATTTCAATGTTCATCAACGAATCTATCCAATCCAATTCAATTCCTCTTTGGACTCAATGATAGACATTCAGTAAATGCAAGGTTGGTTCCCCTTAACCCAAATCTCTCATGACAGTAAATTAAATATTAATGGTAGGAAAAAAATACTGAAAAAAAGAATAAAAGTGAACAATATTGACTTGCATGCATTGCACAATCATCAATAATAGTGTTCAGAGTTTAGAGGAAATTAAAGATTAGATGATCTGATGATCATAATGTGGTATTTCTCCATCAGGATTAAACTGTTGTATGTCTAGGGCCTCAGATCTTCTTATTGCTCTACTTTTAATGAAAATCAATGAGGCTGTCAATACCTGAGTGCATTATAACGAGGTCAGATATGCACAGCACAAGTGTGGCATCAAGCTGTCAGTTTACCAGAGATAAGCCCAGAAGTTAATCTTCCTCTGAAATCGATATCACCAGATGGGGGGACGCATGAGAGAAAATATCCTCTGTGTTTTTGAAAACGGTCCACTCCAGAGTTTTGCCTCATATAATGCAGTTGGAAGATTGGACGCATTTGTGTGACTCCCAATCAGGAAAACTAATTTCATGGCTATTTATTTTGTCAACTTGTGACAACTCTCCTGATTTTTCCCCCCTTCCTGTTTTGTGAGTTGACATCTTAACAACACAATGATTGCAACTTATCTTGCAAATGCTGCTGATGACATGCACAGCGCCTCAGGCCAAAGCCACTCAATATGGTACCTAGAGCAATGTATAGCGATAACAAGAGAGGGCGGGGTCACAGATTCCAAAGACTGTCGGTTATAGTAGCACAGTTTTATAGAATGGGACTGATACAAGCCCCCTCTGCGTGTGAGTGGGAGAGGAAGACACATAAAAAATTCATAAGAAGATGGAAGGAGATGTCACATCGAATATGTACCCAGCTGCAGTGATGGCCAAGGGTACTGAGCTGTGTAAGCTATGCAAGGTAGCTGTGATCTGGTAGACCTGACCTGGGTGGATTATAAAGCGCAGCATTGAGGAGGTCTCACCCCGTGGATGCACAAATAGGCAGGAAGCACGATAACAATCAAGCATGTTTGTTAGATATTACCTAATGTTGTTGGTTGGATTTAAGAAAACAGAGTCTGATGTTCCAAGGATAGTACAGTGGTTATGGCTAATACCAGGTCCAGCCATCCACCCCGAGCTCAAATCCTGTGTCATCTACTTTATGTGTCCTATACCTTTCCCCAAATTCCCCAAATATTGCCTTTAGGATTTCCTGCAGTCAAATGAATTGTGATCACAAACAGTAGCCTTAATTTACAGAACATGCTTTTATTTCTGAGGAGTTGGGAGGTTTTGGTTTCAGAGAGAGAACTGGTGACATTCAAGCTACTGTAATGCACTTTTGAAAATCCTAGATTTTCCACATTTCTGTATTACACGGTACAGCCCATATTCAGATTACAACCTGGCCAGCAGATATGTATGAAACCAGACATATAGGACATCAATTATATGAATGACAAGTACACAAAATGAGATGAAAAGGATTGAAAGTCAACCAGTATTTTGAGTATTTGTTGTATTTGTTTATCTCTGAATACAAGACACTTTGGGCAGTGTTTCTTAGTAGCTCTGCATTTTACCAAAACAGGTTCAACCCTTATGCTTCATTTTGGTATTTCCCCACTGGAAAGGTGAGAAAAGGCGTTCAAATGCATCAATACTGAGTCAATGTAAAAGAGTGCAGGTGTGATTGAGTGGTCAAAGCCTACTCTCCCAATGCCAGGAATATCCACTCTAGATAACATCCTCCTCATCAAATATTTAAAAGGAGGAAAAGAAAAAAATAAAGACTTAAATGCCAGCAGATTCACGGGGGGATTTAAAGACTAGGAGATTGTTACTCATTATCTATCTAAATGTCAGTGAAATGTGAAAGCCTTGCCGTTAGCCTACCTCAGACGCTACACAAATGTAGCTTTAGGCCTACTTGTTACCCTTTAATTTGATGAGTTGGTGTTGTTACAGGCAGCATAGATAAACAAATGCCTTCTAACAGCATACACATGATTTACAGAAATTACTCTTTTCCTATCACAACTGTTTCATATTATTTTGGGCTTATATGCACTACGGTTATACAAAAATAAAAAAGCCCTCCTAGATGCAGCATATTTTACATTACATTTCCATTAAACAAGTGCATGAAACAAAGGGAAGAGGCTCTGCGACCAGCCTGTAAGTGCACACTTAAGATATTGTTAGATTTGGGTTAATGTGACGGTGAGTCACCAACCATGTATAAACATAGTCCACAGACCTGACAACCACAGCTTTTCGCTTCCGCCCCAAACGTAATTAAGTCCCCCAATATCTGGTTGTCGCCTTCTTGTATCATTACCGTCGCTGGATCATTTCGATGTACTTAGTTATTACTTAGCAGCCCCTAAATATAGCCTTCCCCAGGCAGCCGTTGTGATAGCACTTCACAGCAAAGCCAGCTGTGGGTTGTTACAACCCACCCATCCCCAACCCACTCTGCCCCCCACTCAGTCAAGGATACTTATATGGATAATACAGTAGTCAGCAAGTTATGTTTTTTTTTTTTTTTTAAAGATTTACTTATCCAAGGACCTTGGGGAATTGGAAATGGGAAGTAATGCTAGTTATTTTTCTTTCAACCAGGGACAGTGCTACGACACTGAGCCCCCAGTCAATTAAAATAAGCCTTATTGCTCTAGAAAGGATGCTCAGCGGGTTGAGATGCTTAAGTTGAGAGGCAGACATGTGAATTTGATGGAACTGAGTGGGGAGTAACTGTATTTTCCCATTATTCCTAGGGATCGTTCAGTTTTTATTTTGGGGTGGGTGCGTGGATGATGGATGGGCCTCTGTCCTCCATGAGGTGTTATAACCAGCCAGGCTCCATTCACGAATGACATCCAAGCCAGGATGTTGCTTTCAAGTGCCAAATATTTAATACCTACTCATGCATGGGTTTATTTAAACAGAGTGAAACTGGAAAATACAGACTTTAGCAAAACTTTAATGATGTTCACTATACACTCACTTTGGAGTAGAAAGATGTTACAACTCATTAGTTTACAGTCTTGGATAAAATCCTGACCATTGAGTAACAAGATTAACGGGTTAGACATAGAGAGAAAAAACACATTTAAAATCGAATTTATTATATTGCAATTAAATGTAATCCTGATTGTAAATAGGTTTAATAAAAAAATATGTGCATGTGTGATACTAAAGCGTGCTTGAGTAGTTGTGTGGGTCATTCTTCATCATAAATGAAATACTTTAATAACTGCTTGTATATTAAGTGAGAGATTTGATGAGGTTGTAACAGGTTTGAGTAGATTGTGATTGTTTTGATTGTTTTTGCCTTGTTTTTGTCTTTAATGTTTTATTTGGAGTTTGTATCATTTTCTTACTCTTTAAGGCTTTTATGATAACGTTGTATTATTTTGATGTATCAAACATTTGTCTAGTAATTTATTGTGTTCATTGATTGTAAATGTAGAGGTAGTCCATTAAGCTTTTGTGGGATGGGAACTACCTTATTTTACAATGTTTTGTTTGATAAGAAGTTACTTTAATTGTTATTTAAAGGTGCATTTTTCTCGCTGCCCACTAGATGTCCTATTTTGCATTAGTGGGTGTCCATCATATTAATTGGTTGTTTGGGAGTCAACTAGTTTCACTATTGTTGGTTTTGAGTTATGTGTTATAATCTACAAGAAGTTAATTTTCATTCAAGCTGCTAGTTAGTTAGTTTTAAGTGTGGCATGATAGTTTTGAATGCAAGAAGGCTTGATGCGTTAATCAGCTGTTCACCAGTCAGTGTTGGTTAGCTAACCTGCAGGAAAAAGAAGGGTTATTACGAGTGTTAGCTTGCCAAGTCTGCCTTACAGTAGGAGGCCAAGCTGCAGAATCAAAGTGCAGCTGTCACATGAACTCTGTCAGTCTCAGCTAAGAAAAACTGTAATCATACTGTATGTGTCAAGTGTGTGGTTAGAACAGGGGGGAGTCCAAATGGTTTAACAGAATATTAGCTGCTGTTCAAACTTAGTCAAAGTTAGGTGGCCTATGCTCCATTGACTGTGCAGCCGCTAGTTTTCCAATTGATTCAATTAATTGTTCATTTTATTTATTCATTAAACTCTTACTGCAGGTTTATGCTGAGCTACTAATAATAATATAAATGGTTGAATATTTATTTCAGGTACATGCACACATAATCTGACTTCTGATGTCAGTGATCAATAAATGGGTCAGTTATCCGAAATGTACTATATAGTATGTATTAGGTATTCCAAAACTTTCACCAATGTTGGCAGATCGGCAAAATACTTATTTATGCTCTTTAAACCACTTGATAACAGTGGGGCAATGCCCTCTATGGTGAATGTAGTACAGTGTTTTTACTTCCTATATATAAAAAATCCAGACTAAACAGAAAAACATGTAAGGTAAAATTACAAAGGTCATATAACAATTGCCTAGAGGGCAGAATATTCCTAAAAATTTAATGAACCTCCCTCAAGCAAACAATTACTTTCCATGACCTTCCCTGACAAGACTGAAGAAAAATGAATAACCTTACACTAGACAAAAGAGTAATATCCAGCAATACAGGCTACCAAAAGGTTTGGATACAAAGAGATTTTTAATTTAAAAAACATTACACGTTGCTCTACACGGTTCCCAAACCAGGGTACGCGTACCCCCAGGGGCATGAAGGGCATGTGGGGGGTACGCAAAAACAAACACAATCATTTATTTAATCAGTGTCTCAGTTCCTCATGGTGTTTTCACATAAAGTTCTTGTTAAATGAGCCAAACTGAGTTCTCTTTAAGTCGACCAAAAAGTGAACCAACTGAAAAATAATTTTATTACAATTCTATTTAAATTCAACGTTAGCAAAATTGGTTTCAATAATGCAATAAAAAAGTCTGGTCACAACAGGATCAAGTGGAATGAAATGAAAAGTGCAATGTTGGCAGCCTTGTGGAAACACTGAATTAGAAATACAATTTAATAAACAAGCTTGCTGTGCATTCAATAATATTTGTAAATAATTCGGTCTCCTCAGACCGTGTTGATTTTTTCAAGCGGGTAGACAGAGGTAGCCGGTGTATGAGCATGTACTGGAAAACGCAAAGCTAACGGGGGAAAACACAATGCAGGAAAACAAGCGAACCGCAAAACAAACTCTAAACATACCGCTCTCAGACCACCTCCTAAACGGTCTCAGTTTGGTTAGTTAGTTTGGTTAGGGGTACCAAAATTTTCGTGAAACACGCTAAAAATGGCTGAAACGGACCAAGTGTGAAAACACCCTATCATTCTTGCACTACTTGCAAATATGAATCTAATGCACCCTCTAGTGAGTAAGCATGAAAAACACCCTGGGGAAAGTCACGCACATAGCATCACTACGTCTTCCAAACAAACAGAAGGCAAACTTGCATACTTCAAAACTAAGATGAAGTTGCTAATCGAGAATGGACAAATGGACAAAAGGTAGGTGTGCGTCCAAAGACACATCAGTTGCCTATAGGTCACTCAAAGGAAATAACTTTACTTCTAAATATTTTGTCCATTTCCCCGCAGCCACAACCTCATCGGCGGCACCGCCACCTGAGCAAAGCTGCAACAGCAAGCAAAGCTGTTACCACAGCTAGCGATGGCTCCATTAGCACTAGCATAGATAGCAGTGCTGGAAAGGCCCGTGCATCTGACACTCATTGACATCACACCCAGTGGGACTCCTGAGAGTACAGTTTTGTCAGAAGCCATTGGCAGATTTCTGGATATCATTACACACCGAGCATCCAGTCCTGTCAAAACATGCATTGAAAACTCTCATGCCATTTGCGACTATGTACGTACGAGAGTGGCATCTCTGCACTTGTAAAATCACTACGAAAAATGAAAACACAGACTGTGTGGAAAATGATATAAGACTGAAACTCTCCCCCATTAAACCTGATTTTAATGCTTTCTGTGGTTCATTCCAGGTTCACCCCTCACTGAGTGTTGTGATGACAGTCTTACTCATAGAGGAGTAAGACTGCTTAACTTTGTGATTTGACAGGTTATCATAATGTAAATATTTTTTAGTAGTCTGTCGTGGGGCTGGAGGGGGTAAATGTGTATTTCACGGAATCTGGGTCATTGTCCCTCCTATTGGTTGAAATCTGCAACAAGTGTGCATTGCTGTTTGTAGCAGTTGCCTAGTTCTTCTGTCCTAGTACATGCCCTAGCTGTTAAACATTGCTGCCCCTGCTATAAATTTAAATCTGAGGAGACAGACTGAGCCGTTACAAACTTTGGTTTACATAGCCTCATGTTGCCTTAAGTGTTCAGTGTAGGTAAACAGATAGATAGATAGATAGATAGATAGATAGATATAAAATACGAGGCCTAAATACAAGAAAACACAAACATGAAGTAGAACTAGGACGTACAGTGGATGGATGGTATATTAACATGTATACAAGTAAGAAGACTGAGAAGAATGAGTGTGAATGATTGTGAATGAGTGCATGGTACATATATACAGAGTCAATGAATGGCAATGAAGGAATGTGAAAGGGAATGAATAAAGTGCAGGGTGATGAGTGGTGAGGAGCAAAACAGTCCTCTGTTGAGCTGTAGAGGGGGAGGGGTAGTGTTAAAAGGTCTGATGGCAGCCGGCAGGAAAGACTTTCTGTAGCGTTCTCTGTTGCACCGTGGTGGGATCAGTCTATGTACTTGGGAAGAATGGAAAATGAAAAATGTGCATTTCTCTCTCAACCCCTGGTCCCCATGTGTTCCTGATTGTGCAGACATTGAAAAAATTCACAAAGGAGAAAGACGAAATGATGAGCCCAATCTGACAAATACTCCACATATCTCTTAGTTCACAGTGACTAGCTAGGAGACAGTCCCCCACCCACCCAATGTATTGTCAAGAAGAAAAAACCATTGTACTATTTTAGGTTAGCTGTCTTTCCATATAGTAGCCTGTTAGCCAAAATATGGTGTTAGCATTACAACTGTTATACAAAACTGCTTTGCTAGCTCAATGTTGTTATAACTAAAATATTCACACACAGATTAGCTACTGCAGTTGCAAAACCTACACACATTAACGGGCTGTAACACCAGGCGAACACTGTTTAGTGTTACCTCAAAAGAAACTGAGGTAACAGACCGATCACACTGTTAAACTAGTTAGACCACTTCACTTCTCGATACAGTTCTTTTCTCAAGTATCATGAATCAATTTCATAGTGCACTGGTATATAGGGTTTAGGTGTCTGGTGACTGACTGACCTGAGGGCTCCTGTGGGAAAAATTAAAAAATGAGATTTCTGTGTACATTTTTGCAGTGAGCACTGAAAAAATTGCAGAGCCAAAAACTAAATTGTGATGACATGCTTGATAACAAGGGTTAGTTTGATGCAGTGAGTCTAAAAAAAAATTGTCATTGTTTTTTTAAATGTAGACTTTATGTGGTAAAAATGCATGAGCTTGATCACAATTGAAAGCCTATGCAAATTTTCTTTACCTCTTTAGAAAGACTAATCCCAGCACAACTTGTTCATCTTGAAACTCACCAGTAGCTGATTTATTCTGATATATGATATTCAATGTTTATCTTATTTTATTTGTGCTGTATTATATCGATCGTTGAAATGGTAGAACTGGAAAAACATGCAGCACTTGAACTCAACTCAGTATATTCACAACAAGTACAGATTTTGTACATTGCGCATTTGGGGCAATAGACCTAATTATAGACCTAGTTAATTAGCAATTTATTTGAATGGAGCTCTTTATTATTTATTTGAATGGAATAAAGCCATCTGGCTTCCTAGTTGATCAGCTGCCTTAATCTCTTCTATGGAGAATACAAGAATATTGTTAGGTTACCTGGCTTGACATAAGCAACTAAACCGTTTAGAACATGTTACATACTTAGCATTGCTGATACAACAATGTGATTTATTATGAAATGTCAAGTATTTTGGAGGACAGAATCGCCAATAATTAGAAATAAATGAATGAAATGAATGAAAACGTAAAAGTGAGCATAATTTAATAAATATGTTAAAATACATACATTTATTGAAATGTGTTAAATCACCACGTTTGATTGATTGACACAGCGTCATTATCATGGTAGGGAGAAATACTAAAATAAATAATTAGGGAAATAAATAAATGGGGAATTAATAATTATGTAGATATTTTTTTCTTGTTAATACATTATTCATTTATGCTCACTTATTTATTTCTATGCTTTTTTTTACATTAAAGATTTATTTGTAATTATGACCAATTCTGTTCTCCATATACAATGTATTATACTATCATCATACATGACTTTATCACAACTAATAGATGAAGAACCCAGAAGCTTGTTCTCCGTGTCGTTTCATGTGACATCATCCAAAATCATTTGCACATGAGAAGAGGATTTTGGGAGTTGTGTGGGGGGGAAAAAATCACAGCCGTGAAGATGTATTGTAATGTAAATTTTCACACCAATGCAACTTTTATTTCTTTTAATTAGATACTACTCAATAAAGAACAGATTGAATGGTATACAATGATTTTTATTAAAACATATATTGTGTTCCCTTGAGTTGGGTGAATTGAGGAACCATATTGTTACTCTCCTGAATGTTTTTCTTGCAGTTACTACCTACATGACAGGAACAATTAGGGAGATAATGGGACTACTGTCCACCCTAACCACCTCAAGGTAAGGTAAACACAATGACACTTTTTTTGTGGGTGGCATATCCCTTTAAACTAACTACTGAATTAGGCCAATTTAAAATAATTCAAATTAATCTTCTTAATCAAGTAATATCTTAAGAGTGAAACACCTCCCAACTTTAAGGCAGAGATTTAAGGAGATGTCATAAGCCATTGACAATAAATGGTGACCTACTTTAGTTCTCGCTTTAAATCTACTTTACTTGTATAGTCACTGCATTCTCATTTCCCGGTAATGTCATTTCAAAAAAGTCAATTTCGACATATAAGGGGAAGTTCAGAAGAACTGTAATGTGCATGAATTGGCTAGTAACCACTAATGTTAAAAAGAGTTATCTAAACCTAAAGGGAACACAGTCCATCTCCTAACAGTAGTTTTAATGAACTCAAAATAAAGAAATGTTGCTGGCTTGTGTATCAAGGGCTTTTTTTTATACTATAAAATCACCCTATTATCCTGCATGGGGAGCTAGATGAGCAGCTCTATTGCACCAAGGATGGTAAATGGTTATTTCATGGTTTAACTGAATTGACTTAGTACATCTACGGTGGTCAGTGTTGCCCTATGTGAATTGTGAAGGTACAACCTACACTAGCCCGAAGGCCCTTACAGGTTTACTGATTGTCCAACCAAGGCACCTTGAGCACCTTTCTTTGCCACCGGGGACACTGATATGTGTGAAGGTGGTGCAGTCAAGGCCGACCAGCAACATCCCATAGAGTGGGCCATAAAACTGCTAAGGTGGACGGGGCTCCTGGGAGTCAAACGTGCCAAGGTGACATTGCCATTAGAGGCTTCCAACTTGGTAGGTGTGGCAGACTGGGGGAGGGTGGGGTGAGGCTTAATTGGATCCAGGAGAGAGGTGAGTCGGTGGACTGCCTCTTCCCTGCATCCGGTACCAGCTGCAGCCAGTTGAGGCTGATTGCAGCTGGGGTCTTTTTAACCTGTGTGTGGATGTGTGAGTGGGTGCGCGTCACGGCGTCAGTGTGAGAGGCTGACTGTGTGACTGAGGAGTCGACAGGCGATCAGGAGGATCACCGGTCTTGGTGCTCCGTGGCTGGCCCATCGGGACTGAGGTAGGGGCGCCAGCAGAGGGAGACGGCACCAAACAGCTGCCGTCAAAACCCGGGTCGTTGTTATGTTGCGGTGGGGCAAATAAAACGGCCCTGCTGGCCTGTTAACTCTGCCTCCTATCTGTGTCTCTGTCTGTCACGGACCCCGGTACTGTAGCGAGTCACTACAGTAGGTAAATGAAACAACAGTAACACATTTTACACACTGTGACATGTTCCTTTATATACAGCAGATCGCTCCAAAAATTAGACTAATGTATATCTCATTGATGTTGTGGATGAAAAAAAAAAGTTTTATTCAGTGCCTGGGAAAATGGTACAGCACATATTGTTATAAAAATGGATATCAACAGGTTCAGTCAAGACATCAGTAGCACTAGAGCCAAGTTAGTCTCTGAAATTAAACACGAGGCTACTGCAAAACTGTCTCCATAACGCCTCCCAAACACCCCCCCCCCACTCCTCCCGTCAGCAGTCACTCCATCAGAGATTAATACCAAACTGGCTTTTCAGTTTACCCACTGATATAAAAAAAGAGCACATTTCTGGTAAAATGTACACTTCTAATTCAAAAGGCTCAATTTCAGCTACAAGGAATCTTGCAACATCTAGCATGTGGGATGAGGGATTATTCAATGAAGTAGAGGCTGTGACCAAGAAGGCCCTTTAAACTTGAAAAATGATTCATTATTATGTGTTTTGTTATTTTATAAAACAATCCTTTCAGGAAATATAATCAGGCACAGTTTCTGATAAGAATCTCTTTTGAACGGTATAAAATGTTCTGTGCTGCGTATAATATGGATGAGGGCATTTTGTATTTATTTTTTTTAACTTTTTAATCCAATCGTATGTTCTTACATAACTTCATTTAAAAATAAATATCTATTATCTTCTTTAAATTTAAAATAGTCTTTAAAAAAAATGTTGTACCCCATAGTAACCCACAATTCTTAAATGTAATTGAAACAAAAGTGGAAAATTACACATAAATCATCAATATCTAAAAAAAATAAAATTAAAATAAAAAGCAGGATGGATATACCAATTTTGAAAACAGTTCAAAAAGTAATAACATCGACAAAAACAAAAATTAACAAAAAAAAAAGCACAAATAACAAACATATAATATACAGAATTTATAAAATGGATACAATTTGAAAACACATTTAGCTTCTCTCTTATTCCACCCCTTAGAAATAATATGTGCCAATGCCCCCGAGAAAACCAACCAGGGACCAACACCCTTCTGTTCGACCCGTCTCTTTGGCATTCATGGAAGGGAGGAGCAGACAATGAAAAGCGTCTCTGTCAGGCAAAGAGCCACAGGGCCAGTTCATTGGACGCCGTGCTCTCATGGGGCGCATTATCAGGGAATAAAAACACATGCCTGCTTGGACATTAGAATTGTGTTTCACTAGGACCCAAAAACAAGTGAAAAGGACGGGCTTTATTTTTTGGAGTGTGTTATGTAGCTGTTCTCAATACAGAGGACAATATAGGAGCTGGAGCAGCTACTGGAGGCTTGCTGTAAGACCTGGCCACTCTGCAGTGACGATGCCAGGCCAGTCACAGCACGGTTGCCCGCCCGCCATGTCTCACAGTAGTTGTCTGTCTGCCGGTGGCCCTTGCTGCTTGAACCATGCCAGACCATTTTCTCTGGCCTGGAGAAAAAACAAAAAGAAGCAAAGCAGTCAGAGTACTGCAACCTCCTGAAGTGGCCACCAATGCCTAAACTCGTTTAGGTGAAGGTCATGGATTCATGCGAACACAGGCTACTAACACGGTAACAGTTTAGTTTAGTTTAGTGCAAAGAACAGAGGCTAGATTGAATGTAAGATTTGTGTAAAAACAAAATGATGCCCAGTCAGCAACTCACCACGCGCTGTCCCTGAGGATATCTCTACCATCAAAGGAGTAGATTGATGCGTTATCTCTCATTTTGTTCCCATTCTCGCTGAAGAGAGACTCCCAACTGTTAAACAACACTTGGTCCTGCATGGAAAAGAATACAACAATGAGTAAAGTTTCATTTCTCTTGCACAAAATGTTTCTCATGGAGAAGCAAGATAAATGGGACAAAGGCAACTTTGACAAAACTTACAAACCATAACCATGGACAAAGAATGCTGATGGCATTTTATTCAGAATTTGAATGCAATTGGTGTTAGAGGTAGGACTTGGTAACATCTTGGTAACAAGTCCTCCATTAGCGGTGACTCACCTTGAGGTTCACAATGGGGAGGCTTTCCCTGTCTGACTTGCGGACTATGCTGTAGAGGTCTTGAAGCTTGGAGGACAGGAAAGCTCTGAAGGTACCCTTCAGGCCCACTGCACGGGCCTGCTGGAAGCACAGGAAGTCTGCGCCGCGAATTCCTTGCATGTTACCGGTTTGAGGTGCATTCAGGGCAATGAGATGTAGCTGATGAAGAAGACACAATTTTCTATTAAAAACAGCCCCCCTCTCTCTCTACACATTTTTATTCTGATCGGGGGAACTATGTTACACACAAGCATGCAGGTAAACCTTGTAAAACATCACTAGAGCAGGTTATGATTTGATTATTATAACATTTTATTGTAAACTGAGATTAAAGGGGCAGATATTGGGCAAATGTTTTAGATTGTTGCTATCAGATGAAAACCTTGCAGCCCTATTTTAAGATGGATCACTATGCATTTTTGCAATTATGTCATGAGTTTTTAATTGGTTTCATGGACCCACAAGACATGAAACTCACTGTACCTAAAAAGAACTATGTAACTATGTATGTCAGTTAAAGTAAAACATGAAAGCTACCAATTGAATATTGAAAATACTTACTCCTGGCCCTGATGTGTGCACATGCCCGGCAGGCTGAGCTACGGGTGGGCTGGGTCGTCGTTGGGGGGTGACAGGGTATCTGGTCTCAGGCTGCGAGGGGTTCGACCTTCCATCAGTCTGACCCGTGTACCTTGGGTCTGGGAATCTTGGGTTATATTGTGGGGGGTATCTGGGGTCCGGATGGATAGGTTCCCTCCTTGGAGGCTCTACGGGTGGGTGGGGTGGAGGCTCAATGGGCAGTGTGGCAGCACCACCTTGGGAGTAATGTCCAGCTCCGTTGTTGTGGGACTGGTCCTGGGACTGTGGGTAAAGGATCACAGGAGGAGGCTGAACCTCCGCGACCTCGTTGTCCTTTAAATGGAAAATAACCAGATTCAGAAATTACAAAATAGTCAATGAATACCTTCTCCACATAAACAGTGGCAAAATAAGTTTATACCAATTCATTCTTTCATGCATTCACACTTACCAGGTCTCTGTAGAAGGGATTGTACTCTCCAAGCTGTGGGAGGAAAACCACATTTAGAAAATACTGATACCATAACTCAATATTTCATCTGGACTGAAATGGACTTAAACTTTATGAAATATAAGCACATACATTCCTGTTTCAGGCTCTATGCAACAAATCATTTCATTGCCATTTCATAGTTGAGAAGACTGTAGATGACTGTACCATGACTTGCCGGAGTCCATCACGGACTCTTAAATAGAGGTCTGCTTTGTCTATGACATAGATGAGGCTGCCCTCCGCCTGGCGTCTGGCAGTAGCAATCATGGTGTCATATGACCTCAGAACTGTAACCTGGACAAACCAATACACATGATATTTAGCTTTGTTGTAGAAAAAAATAAATAAAAACAACGCCTTCTGAAGATCATATTGGTGTTCAAATCCGAGTCCAACAATCATTCTGAAATACTTCAAGTTCAACTCTTGCCATTTTTATATATACAGGGCACATACATAGGAATTCAAGGACAGGACAACAGAAAAAGAGACATTTGACATACACAAAAACAAAAACAAAATAAAACGGCTGAGTGCAAGTGCATAAGGTCTAAGACTGGTTTCCATTCAGGCTCTACACCGCACTGGGATAAACACTGTTGTACGGGTGGGCTGTTGAAGTCCTAATAGATTAGTACGATGTCTTTGCATGATCTGAGATAGGTAATGGAGACACTATTGTTTGAATTGAGGATTGTTTCAATGCAATGATGACTCTTACCCCAGAGGAGTGACCAGGTATTCCAGGAGGGCCAGGGGGACCCGCAGGTCCAGGGACACTGATGGCTATTAACAGAAACAAAGAGTTGGGAATGATTTCTAACCTTTATTTATCCAGGTAGGGGCTACTGAGCATGCATGCACTTTTTCAGCAGCCCCGCTTCACATCCATACAATTAAACACATTCACAACTACAAATGGAGTTTTATACTGTGAGCCACTGAGCTGGAGAGAGTTTGGAGCCATGTGCCTTGCTCAAGGGCAACTCCATGGTAGTAGGAGGGGCGAGGTTACTCATTCACTTTTGATAAAGATTGCAGGCTACATTTAGTCTGGTTTGTAAAGCCTCTAGAAGGTACTTCAGCAGACTATCACAATATTTAAACAGGGTAAAACCTCTACTTACGGTGATTGGGCCTATATACCCCTGGCAGTGAAGGAGACCCTGGGGGTCCAGGGGGTCCTGGTGGCCCCGGAGACCCTGGGCGCCCATCATAACCAATCCCTGGTGCCCCTGGTGGTCCCTGAGGCCCAGGTGGGCCGATAATGGAATCTCCCTTTGGACCCTAACACAAAAGATAAAAATGAAGACTGAAAATGAAGATTTTTCAAAGATTTCCTGTCCTCCAAGCTTCAAGACCTCTACAGCATAGTCCGCAAGTCAGACAGGGAAAGCCTCCCCATTGTGAACCTCAAGGTGAGTCACCGCTAATGGGGGACTTGTTACCAAGATGTTACCAAGTCCTAATTTTAATTTTTTTTTAAAAGACTATTAAAAAGCTACAGGACCCACTGACGTTGAAAAAATAAAACATTGTTACAATTAGCAATTATATAAGTTATGACAAGCTTTGGTTGTCTTAAATCTGATATGGTCGCTGAGATCAAAAAACTTTGTTCATGATGAACATTTATGTGTAACAATTGTTGATGTGATGAAGGTCACTAGCAGTGCTTCCTATTAATGCCTATAAATATGTTTTTTATTTTTTAGAACTCACCTGCCGGCCTGGGTTGCCGGGAGGCCCTGGTTGGCCTTGTACTCCAAAACGAGGGTCATAATATCCACCGCCTGGCTCTCCCTTTTCTCCCTTCACACCTGCCTCTCCACGCTCTCCCTTCAGTTCATTCTGTTGACAATAGGCAGGTTTTAACATTACAATCAATTACCCACCTACAGTATGTCTTGCATAATATACAAGGAAACATGTTGTTGTGCCCCACAAATGATGCCGGCATCCCTTGGGCCAATCAGTAACAAGACGCATCATCTCTCCAAGTTTCATCAGAATCAGACCGATGTGAGATTTCACAGTCTGAGTTTAAAATGAACGAAGCCCCTTCCATAACCAGTTAACAGAACAGATATACATCATAGGAATACTTGTCAACACTAAAGCTCTTACCTTGAATGTATAAATATCTAAGTTCGAGGCTGTTCCTGCAGAAGAACAAAAAGGTGTTTTAATATTAAAGTAATAATAATTCAGTACAAAACACAACCCTATGGTACAGAAGATTTGTATTTAAAGCTTTGTATTTAATATATTGTATTGTACTGAGGCTCTAGGATTTACCTGGGATCCCTGGATGTCCACGCTCACCCTTTTCCCCTTTAATTGCTACAAGAAAATCAAAATATTTCCTATGAAACACAGAGTATACCACATGTGTCTGCAAAACTGTTTGCACACTGTTTTGATATTAATATCTCTTGCTCTTCCTGTGTTTTATCAATACATTCTTCAAATGTAGTAACAGTAGCCAGCCTAATCTCTTGACAATAGAGAATCTATCCACCTTAGACTACAGATAGCTGGATCAAAATGAAATTAAGATAGCAGCGTGTATCTCTCCAGAGACAGTTTAAACACTTAAATCTCTCCTCCTGGACTGGAGGCTTTACTGAACAATTTTAATCTTTCTCTTTGAGAAGTTCCATCTCAGTGAATTATGTATTAAAACAACTGTGTGTGTCTGGGGGTGGGGGCTTACCTGGGTAATTCCTTGAAGTGTCGTCATAGCGCTGAAAACAGAAGTGGGTAAAATATGAGAATATATTTAAGAACCAGGGAAGGTAAGTAAATGTTTTGTCTATGGGTCACAACGGCGGTAAATCCCAAAATTCCTCCAACCACTTTCACAATTTCACCAGCCAACTAAGTTTTTTTTTCATGTTTTTTTTTTTTAATTCACCAGAAGGAACAAATAATGGTGTGGCAACTAGTTGTTTGAGAGATACAAGCTTTGTTTTGCAATATACCGATTCAGTTCAACTGTAGGTTTGTAAAACAGCAGGCTGCAACCTCAATTGTAGTGCTTATGACAGATGCATGATGGGGGATTACAACTACCACTGTAATTAGATAGTATTATTAAATGGAAGACCATTAACTGGTAAAAACAACTGTCCAGACAGAGACAGAGGTTAGCCATTCATTGATGTTAAAGAGTTTTAGGATCCTGTATACTCACATTGAAGCGATCTAAGGGAACGGCTGGCCCAGGGGGTCCGGGTGGTCCGGGTGGGCCTGCGGGTCCCTGGTGACAAAAAATGATTCACTCTTTGTCACTGTTTGGTGTGTGTGTCCATATAGTTGATATACAATATGATTCCTCATTAGAAAGCGGTGAAATGACACCAATAACAGAAGAGTTTTATTCCAAAATTAGATATCCAACATCAGAATTATTTGATACCTAAATGTTTGCTGGCACTAGAGGAAAATTAAAACTTGTCATGGCTTTCTGAAGTAAAGGCTAATACTTACTGGGTAACCATAGCCAGTGGCCGGATCTCCTTTCTCACCCTTGTATCCATTTACACCGGGGCGGCCCTGAAGAAAGAAAATGTTGATTCATATTTTTCTGGACTGAAAAAAAAACTTAAAAACATAATAACACAATACACTATGACAGCAACATGCCAGTATGAAAACATGTCACTGACACAGAAGAGCAAGTACATATCTATATAAAATAAAAGTATACATTCATATATAAGAAAATCTTTCCAACATCTTCTAAAATGTCCCTGGGCTTGATGTAGCTGAGAAAGTTGAGTAGAAATACACATAGAAATGGTAGAAATGCTTGAGCTAGAGCAGAGCCAGATATAACTATAACCATTCACACTTTAAACATTGAAACTTCATGACAAGAGTTTTCTAACTGAGACAAGTTCCCAGGAGTACTTACAGGTCTTCCTGGCATTCCAATTTCACCCTTTAAACCCGGAGGCCCATACTGACCCTGTACAGAAGAATCATGAAACAACATGAGAGCCAACTTGGTGAAACATGGTGAAAATAAGGATCTAATGGTTTCACTGTAGAAATATGACTAGGAGACTTGACTGACTTTAAATTTCCCCCCCAAAAAACACAAAGTTGTGTTTGTCTGTAGGGTACATTGGTTAGTGTTTTAATGCTTAAACACTTACAGTAGGTCCAACAGGTCCAGCAGGTCCTCTGTCTCCCTACATAGGATGAATTAAATAAAATATGTTTATTTATTTTTAGTGCTGTTCACGTCACAATACAGTTTACACAGCTATTGAGAACCATATAGAAAGGAAGCAAATAGACAGCAGACAGCAGAACATAAGAACATCTACACATGACAAATAGAAACATATAGTGGAGATGTGTGTGTGTGTTCATGAGTGTGTGTGTGTATCTGTGTGACACTCACCTTCTGACCCAGTAGTCCTCCCAGAGGATTTCCATCAGGTCCGATCACTAAGCCGGGCTCACCCTTCTCACCCTGGACACAGCACAGCACCAATGAGACAAAAGAGACACATCTGGCATTTCTACACTCAATTTAAATTGCAGGGAAGCAAGAAAAATGTCCATTATCTTGCAAAGAAACCAAAAATCAATCAATCAAGTGTTTGTCTTAGTTCTACAATGGTGAGAGGATGACCGTGTGAATCAACGATAATGAGTAAAGACGTTATACAAAATAAGACATTGAAGTAAAAAAAAGCTTCCTCTTTTTCTTTTTCTGCTTTAATGATTCCTGTCATTTTCTTGTTGTTCATTTACAATAACTGAATTGATGCAATATTTGTATATGTTAAGAGTTTCTGTACAAATGTACACTGAATCATGTTTGACCTACATGTTATGTCTGAACTCCCTGTTGAAGGCAGAGGCTGATACACACAGGTGGGTTTTTTTTATTGTTTTAGCTCTCTCTAAATAAAGGCTTTTTAACTTACAAACCCACATGGGTGCCTGGACTTCGATTTTTGTTTTATGCTACAAGAACATATTTGTGGTCATAATCCTTTCTTTCTTTCCAGTACAATTCCTGGATCCCTAGAGCACCTACGGTTGTTTGAGGATTTCATCTTAGAAACATTTCATGGTTTCTAAAAAGCGAAACAAGGAAATATAGAGGTAAAATATATAGTCAACGAAAGGGTAGCGTTATGTCATTACCTTTACTCCGTACCCTGGTGGGCCTGGGTCCCCACTGTCTCCCTTTGGTCCAATAGGGCCCTGGCAGGAGGTACAAAATATGTGTCAGACTAACACTATAGAATAACAACAGACCAGAATAACAGCCATTTAGGTGCAGAAGAATGGTTTTCTGAGCCCTTGGGTCAGTTCAAGCCAGCAGGGTCAGTCATCCCATTCGAGTGTGTAATTTATGGGATGAGTAGGTGCAATGTCAGTGTAGTGTAACTGTAATTCAGATGAGTGTTTGATGGTTGCTGAGTATGGCTATAGAAGACGGCGCCATAATTTACTGTTGAGCCATATGAAGGCATTGTGGGTATTTGAATGAAATGGAGCTTCTCCCTTCTAGTCCCTTCTTCTAGTTTTACCTCCAAGCTCTAAGGGACGTGTTGTGTTGTGGTAGATATTCTGCATTATAGAATGGCAACTATTTACAAAATAAAGATTAATATTGTCCACATGGTTATAATGAGGTTACCGTACATATAGCAGATAATATTTAGAAAAAGAGACAGACTTACAGGGAATCCGGCTTGTCCAGGTAAACCAGGTCCTCCCTATACAGGAAACAAAATAGTCATTAATAAATATAATATATTATATAATAAAATGTCTAATATAATGTATTATATGTCTATTCAATAGATAAATACATGATTAATTTAAACTTGCATACATGCCTGTGTAAAATATACATTTCCAAATATTCTCATAGCTAAAGGAGAGAGCCTTTACGCCAGTAGCATTTCAGTATCGCTGTGTAGACTAATACACAATAAATACACAATAATACTGTGTAGATTAATACACACCTGAGGCCCAATACTTCCAACACCATCATACTGTAGGGACACACAAAGAGAATTAAACAAAGCAAAGATTTCTCCCACATCCACCGTTATGTAACTAACATGGACAGGCCTGATCTCAAACAGCAGTGTTGGTACCACTGTACCCCTAAATCTGCCTCTGTGTGTGATTTTTATGGGCCTTACACTGCCAGATGTTTGGTAGATGATCTGTCCTGGGGGTCCAGGTGGGCCTGGTGGTCCCGGGAGTCCAGCTCCATCTCGGCCTGATTCACCCTAATGCCACAACACACACACAAAAAGGTAAATGATTGACGCCATAGTAACGCATCCAATAGAGGAAATTAATCAAATGCTTTTCAGTCAATCATTAGAATACAAACATCTTTGAAAAAATGTAACAGAAATTAGCTGGTTTTCTTATTTCAGTACAACAAAGGATCATCATGTTAGATTGCCTTGTGGGGAGGGTTAAAAACAATATTCACCCTCTCTCCTTTGTCGCCTGTGCCACCCTTTGGTCCCTGTGAAATTAAAGAAGACCAGGAAAAAAGATGCATTACATCAAAGGTGAAAGTCCTGTATTTCCAAAGAGCAGTTCCATAAAGACGAGGGAAACTGAAACAACGGGATCCAAGGCACTCTTCATGAATTAAGTTGAAAAGGCTTTAATCCACTAGCTCACTCTACGAACAGGATATAACCCTTAAAAAGTCCAAAGTGTTTCAGTCGAAGCCCTCATCAGGGAGTAGAACAACACAATAAAAGCACCAGTGCCGTGCTATCATACAAAAAGTTTCTCTCCAGTTCACAGAACAAGTTGAAGGATTAAAGGATTTTTAACTTTCTTCAGGAAGAGTGCCTTAGATCTCTTTTCTTATCTGAAATGCGAACCAAAAACCAAAAAGCACATGTACTGTTTTTTAATTGAGCCGCGTTCTGCTCAGCATAAGACCCCCAGGTACAAAACAGATAAATCTACCAACTGACTGATCAACTGTACATTGTGTTACTTCAAGAGCATTTCTATACTACAAAATAAAGGTAAAATTAGCCGACCGGTTGTGAGCTGTGAAACAATGCAACCAACATTAAGCTACCAGAGAAGAACACTAATGTGGATACAAAACCTGGGTCAGATATTTGCAACTACCTCCTATGATTGGTTTCAAACTAGTAAGATGTGAAGGCAATGAATGTCAAAGTTTCTACAAATTACAGGAAAGTATTTTAACGTCAATTTATACATTTGTGTTTGACAGCTGACCTGATCTGAAGTGTACTGTGGTAAACCGAAGCATCTGGTACTCCACACAGGTTCAAACAAACACTAAAACTTTGCAACTACTATTTGACTCCTGTGTGATTGATAATTGAAGGAGTGCCACATCCTTTAACTGGATGCCAAATTTCCAGATGGACAGGGGAAATCAGGCTTTTTACCTGTGGTCCTGGGAAGCCATCCAACCCTGGTCGCCCGTCTCTTCCTTGAGCACCTTCCCCGCCCTTCTGACCGGGTATACCAGGCAAACCAGCTGTACCCTGCAGAGAACAACATGGAAATCTTGTAAGCAGAAGGTTGCTGATTTGACTCCCCAGACCAGCTAGGTAAACCCGGGCAGAGTGAACATGAAATGCTTTCTCCTCCCTCAACAATTATCTTTAAAGACACTTAATCCCTAACCACCTCCTGTGGAGCTGCATAGTGGCCAACAGCCAAACACTGGTTGTAATTGTACTCATTAAAATCCAGGTATGAGTATAAATGGGTTGAAATATTCTTTCCTTTTACATTTTTTTATTCATTTGCACATATTCCAAATTCAGTGATCCATATTTAAGTAAGCAATTGTAACTGTTAGTAACATCTGTATATAATCACTCCGTAACAACGGTAACTGACTCTATACACGCCCATATTTCCCACCAATACAGCTTGTGTTGCCACCAACATATATTTGTTTAGCCCCACAACTGTTTTTTTGTTGAATTTTTTACCATTTGATTGCTTATTTTATATTCTATTTGTGTACTTCTATTCTATTATCTTTGTTTCCCTGCTGAACCCTATTACGTTTGCTGCTGCAACAACCTTATTTCCCCATGGGGATCAATAAACTTTCCTCAACTCTTATTATGGGGGTTTTCAGCTACTCTTTCCCTTTTTTAAATTAAAGCATGTGAGCCAGAGCAGCAGACAAGCAGACCAACTCATTTCAGACCATGGAGACAGTTCCTCAAGTACTTACAGGCAATCCAGGCACACCGGGAGGACCCTGAAAGCACAAGAAAGTGCCTTGGTTATTCACAAGTTATATCTTCAATGCTGTGTTGCCTTATTGCAGTATGGATTTTTGGATAACTGAAAAAGCCTCTGCTAGAAACAGGTGTTTCTGAATGAGAAGGCACATCAATAACACTAACAGTCATAGCCGAAATTGTTGGGCCATTTTCAGTTAAAGATAGACGAGATAAACAGGATAAAAGGTGACAAACATCATGGACAATTAAAGTATATCATCCACATGAGAAATCACTCACACACAAATACTGTGAATACAGTAATAAACAGGTGTACAGCAAAATCTGAAAAAGATCAGATCTGGGATCAGAAACCCACTCTACCTTGTAATATGGCCATTAAGAAACTGCATTCAAGGAAATTGAGTGCATTGAAAAGGAACTCTGTCTTATTTAAAACCCTAATGGCTGTAGATTTTTTGCTGGGTGATACAACCCACAGGGCCTTAAGCCTTTTTTAGTAATTCAATAAGCAGTACTAACCTGTCTTCCTTCAGGTCCTCTGACGCCAGGAAGTCCGTTGGAGAAAACTCCAGAGCCCTCCATGTCATCCTTCAAACGTGGACAATGATTTTATGTCAAACAGTTTGGAGACAGCTACTTTTTCTCTCAGTCTGTACAAGTAAACAAACTAATAATCTAACTGAACCTCACTGTTCTGTGTATGTAGACGACGCTGCATAAACACACACACAGAGGCAGGATCATATTGAAACAGGATTGAATCATATTTTTAAGCCCTCAATCAATTATGATATGTAGACCTACAGTAATGTAAATCCTTTCCTGATATGACACTTTCCAATTACTGTTTTCATGATATTCTGTTGAAATGGTTTCAATGTGACTGATTACTAGAGTTTGACCAATATGATCTTTACATTTCTTCCAATTTCATTCCAAAAGATGACAAGTATTCAGTGTTTCCCCTCAGAATCTCATTGTCTTTAGGGTGGAAACGCCTCTGAAACAGCATTTAAACCATCATGGGAAACTAAAACCCTTCATTGAAACTAACAAAATTCTTTTAGGTTTGCAGCTCTTTAACCAAGCCCATTAATCAGTCAATGGCATGGAAACTCTGGGATAAATTACTACCTATAAATGAAGAACTAATTTACAAAAAACAATTGAACAAATAAATAAAACCTGCAAAGAAAATACATTTAATTGCAGGTTTTATAGACTTTTATGTAGCTGTGGTCAGGGAGGAATCAGCAGTGGACCATATCACTGGTCAATATCAGATGTTTAACAAAGAGCCAATATCGGCCTCATATGGTCTCTCATGCTCACCAACAGTTGTGATACTGAATATTAGGTCCTGGTGGACTGTCTCTATCACCGCCCCCTTACAGAGATTAGGCCTTAGCATTAAGATGTTAATGAGACTATTTGCATGGATAGAAGAGTTCATTTTTCATCTTTTCCATTGAGCCTTGTCGACTCCACCATAAAGTATACTACTGAGACAAAGCTGATGTAGAACTTACAAAGCCAACGCGATAACTTGGTCCAGGAGGGCCAGGAGGCCCAGGGGGTCCAACGGGCCCCATCGGTCCGGGCAGACCGGCCAGTCCACTCTGTCCTGGAGGGCCTGGTAAACCGGGACCTCCTGGGGCTCCCTGTGGGATCGCACGACAGAGGTGGAATCGCAAATAAAGAAATAGTCATATCACTCTAGAAAAACTCCCCATGTAGTTTGTGGTTACTCCCCCAATTTTCTCCCAGGGACGGATGGATGAACAGAATTAGGGTCTACATTTACATGCACAGAGAAACCAGACTATTGACCGTACTCTGGTTAAGGTCATATTCATTCATATTCATCAAACGTTCACAAGCACATTTGATACCTTGTAACTGACTGTCCCTGTTGCCACAAATAAACCAGTCAACAGAATACCCTTGTCTACGTGTGGTGTCTCACTCACAGATAGAACGGCCTGCTGGCAAAAAAGTATGAAAAAGATGCAGCTGCCAGCTACCCTGTTTGACTGAGCAGTAGGTTATTTCTAATACAGGGGACAGAAATGATGATCCCAGCAGTAATAGTAACAGTAAGTCCTGCTCGCCTGCTTTTTTTATTGATCAAAATATACCCATAACGCTGTGCGAGTTTGCGCAGAAGGTGGAAACCAAAAATGAAAGATGTTTACAGGAACTCATTTTATACCAGGCAACGGGAGTGTGATTTTAACTGAGTTATTCCAACACACTTACGATGTTTACATTCGTCAACCTAAAACCAGGTAAAGAACGTAACTCTCCATGCATGTAAATGTTGCCAATGGATGGATCAATGGACTGATAAATGACTGATTGAGTGAATGGGTGAGTGAGGGCATGTCCATTTGTCTGTGTCTCTATTTAATTCACTGCCAAGGATGCATCCTACAAAAAAGCTACAGTCATACAAGGGTCAATAATGTATATTACTCACAGCCTCACACACCATGCTCATGAGAGCACTGTTATCGTGCTCAATTCACAGACCAAATGTTGAAAACAACCACTCACATTATAAATGTAGTTTAGTCTGCAACTCACAGTATATGACAAACATATTAGCTTATCGTTATAGGGTAAGGCACAAATCCCCTTTGATGGATTGGAACCCAGTTACCTGCAAATGGGCAGACTTAGGAGAGGAGGAGGAGGAGGAGGAGGAAAAGGAGGAGGAAAAGGAGGAGGAATAGTAAAGCAGCAGATTGTTGAGAAAAGAAAACTAGGAGCTTGGCTGGAGAAATGAAAGGAAGGAAGCACCTCCAGAAGGTTCAACAGTAAGGTCTGGTGTCCCCAGATCTGCCAAATCCTCACTGTAAACCTCACTGTCAAAATACAGCAGGGTCAAAGAACAAAACAAAACAAAGACATGAATCTGTACCTTTTCTCCAACTGCTCCTGGAAGACCCAGCTCACCCGAATCACCCTGGAGAAAAGAGAGACGAAACACAGATGAAATAGACTAAACCCATGTTGATTCCATGATGAACACTGAGAAACGATATTACAAAAGTCCTAGGGAAGTTATCATTAGATTCTGAATCTTATTTACAGCTGCTATAATAGGTATTGCATTGTAAGTTACACTACATTAGTCTTCAGGAAAGAAACAATGATCATCAAAAAGACTTTCAGCCCTTCTGTACCTTTTCTCCCTTGAGACCGGGGGCTCCTGAGAGGCCATCAGCACCTGGTAGACCAGGCAAGCCCTGGACACCAAAAGAGTTGGTTCAAATGGTTGATTTGGTTAGGTTGTACAATTGTTATCATCACTACTTGGACAGTTTGAGGATTTTAGGAGTTATTTGCTTAGTGGTGTCAAGAGACATTAAACAGTGACACGTACAGGTTTACCAGGGGCCCCGTCCTGTCCTGGCGGTCCAAACGCCCCAGAGCTCACTGCTGTGCCTGCTGTAGAAGGACCAGGAGGACCAGGAGGACCTGGTGGCCCAGGTAAGCCAGGCAATCCCTACAACAAGAAAAAGAAACCATGACTGGATACGTTGGCATAAGATTTAGTGACAAAATGACCCTAATCAGTGATGTCTCTGGAGATCTTACAGGTGTTTCAACTGTTATCAATAATCTGAATGCATCAGAAATACATTTAGGAATCAGGTATCAGAAGGTGATAATCAAAAGGTGATTTCACCTCCTGCACCTCCTGATGAGAACAGGAAATTTCAATCATTCTCACCCGAAGTGATTCCAAATCGGGGAACCCTGAGCCTTCCATGTCCACAAAAGTCTGAAATAAAGCATATGCCGTTAGTTGTAATCAACACAAACTTCAGGCCAACACATAGTCTTCTTCTGGTTTCTCTTCATGAACACTGTATAGCATGTGGCTGAGGTTGAGATTAACTCACAGATCTGGATCCTGGTCCTGGGGGTCCGGGAGGACCTGGGGGTCCCCTAGGGCCAGGGTGGCCATCTCCACGATCTCCCTTTACACACAATGACACATTAAGACATTAGATTTCAACAACAGGGTTATTTTTTTTTTCTTATTTCATATCTCTCTCTCTCTCTCTCGCTATCTCTCCCTCTATATATATATATATATATATATATATGATGTGTTTTTTTCAGTTTATATTTGTTTCCATTCATTTCTTGTTCTTCTATCCACAGTATTGTGCATCTTACCTTTTCTCCTTTAACTCCGGGGTCACCTGGGGTTCCTGGGAAACCTGGAGGTCCAACAGCACCCTAGGTGGAAAACCATAATGTTACGTCAGCTACTATAGATATATGTACTCATAAAGCCAGGAGACTCCTTCCATAGCCTTTCAGATATAGTGCAGCATTTCCCCAGCATCCACTCTTATTGAATTTATTCAGTCATCTTATTTATTTGTTTTGTAAAGGACATTGTAATGGTTGTTTGGAAAAGCACTATATAAATAAAGATTATCTTTCATATTACTGTATTCCAGCACCACATGGCCATCTTGATGAGCAAGTAACGTTGTCAAACGTTGTCAATTTAGTTGTCAAACAACAGTCAACTCCAATGATTAGTGTTGTTCAAACTTACCGCACTTCCATCTTCACCGGGATCGCCCTGTGGATCGAGAAAAAGCCAATTGGAATTAAAAAAATTACTAGAACAGGAGGGACCGCAAAAACCAAATGAGTCCACATACATTTTCCAGTTAATTGATAATTTCTAATTATCTTAAATGCAATAGTTACTTAAAAATACAAAATGGACTTGTTGTTTTCATTAGAGATGAAAGTGTTTTTTCATCTGAAGGATTCAACTGTCTACTAACTGGCTCTCCTTCAGCTCCTGGTTGTCCCTGAGGCCCTGGGGCGCCTTGTGGCCCAGCTGGTCCTCGAGGTCCAGCTACCCTCTGTACTACTGAGCCATCGTTGTGCTCCAATAGCTCGGCTGTGGGTCCTGCAGGCCCAGGGGGTCCAGGAGGACCTGCGGGGCCGGGCTCTCCCTTCTTTCCTGGGTAGCCAAACCCGGCACTGCCCTGAAAAACAAAACCATCAGTATTTGATTAGGGCAAGTGCTTTCCCATATCTTTCCATGTTGAATGAAAGAATATATATTATATATCTATATAATGTGTGTGTGATATTGTGACTACATTTTTGTGTCACATTTTTACATGCCATTTGGTTTTCCAGAGTCAGACACGGTTCAACTGATTTTCTCAAAAATGATAACAAAAAAGAAATGAACAATAAATTAAAAGTAGAGAAGGAAAAGAAAGAAAGGAATCGATTTTGTCTTTCCATATCTTTCAATACAGCGCTGATTTGACCAAATTCTACCATGAAGATGCCAAACGATAAGTAAAATAGCACCGAAAGTCCCTAAGTTGCAGCAATCCTGCCGCGGGTTTGGATCATGACCCACCAGTTGAAAAACATATCACATACAGAGATCATTGAATGGGACAGGTAATGTGAAAAATGTGTAAAAACAAATAATAAATACATTAAAAAGCCAGCATTGTGGAAACACAGTGAACTCGACCTTGACAAAGATCAAGGGTCACACTTGAACTCAAATCTCTGAGTGCATGGCATATGCCTCACTGTGCCGCTGAGGGCCCCAAATCAAAGAGTTTATCTCGAATAAGAGTCATTCAAAAAAAAAAAAGATGGTCTCAGACTTACCTTCCCTCCCTTTTCTCCTGGCTCTCCCTGAAAATATAATAAATAAACAGAGATGTCAGTACTTGAGTTTAAACATTGCTCAACAGTACGCAGTACCAAATGCCATCTTCCATTTCCTGGGCAAGTTCATCCAAAGCACCTTCCACTGAGTGGATACGTTTTTACCACGGGTGGCTCCTGTTGAAATGAAACCCTGAAGCTTTTACAGTGTTAGTGCCATGCTCTACCATAGAGCTACACTACACAACACTAGTCTTAATGTACCAATTTGGAATAACTATACAGTTACAGTTACAGTACAGCTATTACAACACTCTTACAGCTTGAGGTAGCTGGTGAACCATAAGAACTACACATTTAAATCCTTTTTCCATTTTAAATGTATTTGGCTATGCTATATTCAAACATATCACTGGTTAAAAAAACTTCATCATTACTCTGCATGTGAGAATGCAGAAAATGATAACTTGTAGCTCCCTCTAGTGGTTTCTGTCTCCCAGTGGAAAACATCATCAAAGTGCATCCTTTGTACAGCTTGATGTCGTTTATGTTGAAGTTACCACCTCACACCTTTACTAACAAGCCCCCTGCCCAGGACAATCACGCAGCGTCTGTGCGCACCAGCTCTTAAATTGTACACCAGATATTCCAGGTTTAATGTGTGCAGTCCTTCGACTTTCAAAGCAGAGCTCAGGAAAGGTCCAAACCTTCTCCCCACGGGCTCCACCCCGCGAGTTGGTGCCAGAGCCTGATTCTCCCTTCGGCCCAATAGGACCTCGATCTCCTTTCTCCCCTCTATTCCCTTGGTCACCCTTCTCTCCTTTAGCACCCACCGGCCCTGGAAAACAATGTAAAAGGACAGTTATTATTACCCTCATGAAAAGACCATTCAAACATGATTAATGATTGTATCCCAGATCTTCAACAACATACAGGACATTTCCTGCTCCCAAAAGAAGAGGAAATGGATTTTTGGTTTGTTGGGGAGAGCATCCCAGTGCACAGTGCTGTAATTTATAGGCCATGAGAAGGTTTCGAGGTCGAGGCGATAATTGAATACACAGTCCCACACCTGCATGCACCACCATCCTGAAATATTTCGTGGTATGACCCCCACTTTGACCTTAAACGAGCATGCTGCCCTTTAAGTGGACCCTGAGTGAAACTCAACCCATACATACACAAGTTATACGTAAATCATCCATCTCCATCACTGTTGACATGCACAGCAAAATGATGGCCATTACTTTCTTCTGTTAAGATTACCACTAAATTGTTTTGCCACCGCTTGTCCAGAACCAGACAGCCAAACCATGCTACATGCATCACTCCATCTCTTCTTCTGAGACTCTATTTTTCTCTCAGATTTGTTCTTCTGAGGCATTACAGCCAAAATATGCCAATTTTCCATGCTTCTACCTTAAATGCACTCTTGTCCACCATGGGGTCCAAAGCAGAGACAGCATGCTTTCTTACATCTACTTTGTGCTTTTTAAATTCACGTGTGGTCATGGATGAGGAGTGCACTCATGGAGAAGGCAGAGCATCAGGACACAGAGCAAAAAAACAGGAGGGAGGAGAGGAAATGCAGAGGATTTGGATGCTCCCTTGTCTCTGTCTTGTTAACTCTCCATCACCCACCTGACGGCCCAGGAAGCCCGGGCTTGGACTCCACAGAGACTGAAACCTGCCGGGAGTCAGTTGCTGAACACAGTGCAAAAGACATTGTTAAAAAAGCCTCCAGAGTGAACATTATTTTGTGTCCCAAACTGTAATAGTCCAGGACAAAAGGTAAATGGTGTTATTTTTTGTACTTCTTTTCATCTTCTTTCATTCTTTTCCTCACTAGTATCTGAGATGCTAGTGTTTCACTGTATAACCAAAAGGGGATTTCGAACTTCTGTATCTGTATTGACACGACAATCCTCAATTTATGAAACAACCTCAAATCAATTTGGGATAATAACCTACTTATAGAATACTGAAGAATATCATTCATTCACAAGCGCTTTTTGTTGAACATACACAGTCATGTGCAAACATTTGTGCGACCCTGAGCACCTTTTATTTTGCTACAAAATAATTTAAAAATAGAAAAGGTACTTCTACCAAAGTGAAAACAAAATTCAAGAAATCAAATGAAGGTAAAACAGTTTTGTACATGACAAACAAAATGAACAGAAATAGACTTTATATTCTGCAATAGAGGGTGCCCTTTGCAAATTGGTAAATTAATAAAATGCTAAAAAAAAATCCATTACACATTCTTGCACACTAATGTTCAATTATTCCTTTTTTCCTTGAATGGTAAAACTGACAGAAGTTTCATTTAATTTTCAACAAGCTGAACATTTTTATGCTCAAAATAAAACTAGATTTGATATATTAGGGAGTTCATACAGCATGTAATGCCTGTTGTGAGACTCCCAGATGCCACTGTTGCGTTTGTCCACTAGATGGAGACTTACGACTATATATCTATACACAGCAAGCGCTGACTAGTTCAGCATGTGCACGTTCTCTGCAACAGTGTGTGCTGTCATAAACCCTCCCCTCCATATCCATCAGGTTAGTTAAGTCATGTGTCAGCATGTGGAAAACATGCCATCTATTCTCCATTGTTAACATTACAGATCTATCAAAAACTGTGACAGTTACAAAACATCAAGATGCTCTTTTCACTCTTTTCACTCTGAATCCTCTGTCCAGTATCGAAATAATCAGGAATTACAGACTACAATTAAACTTACGGCAGCAGTAAAGTTTTATTGGAGTGCTGTCCATGATCCCTAATCGAAAAAATACACAACCAATACAGGGTCTGGTATGTGTTGTACTGTAGCCAGTTAAACTCACCTGTTTCTCTCTCTATGGACTCTTGTTTCTTCACTGGTGGCTGTTGAATGGGCCGAGAAGATGGCGGAGTGGTCTGCAGGAAAATAACCAAGCAAGATGTGGGAAAAATGTTTAAAAAGGCAACATATGACATTTCTTGGACATTTTTATCCTTAAAGTACATTTTTAGGGAATGTGAGGGTGACGTGCTCTGCATTGAGCCATTGAGCTGCACAGTTCAGCTACTACTGACAACTCCTTTGAAATGGTACCTGAACACAATGCAACACAATCTTGTAGCTGCATGGGAAAAAAAGTGTCGCTTGTTAATATCAATTCCAGAAAAACAATCCCAACAAAAATGACTCATGAGTTCAGCACTGTGTTATCATTATGCTACCATTCCACTGTGCTAATGTTTATGCCTTCCTGTGCAGCCAAAGGTCTCTTACCACTAACAAGCCAGCTCTAGAAACCACTTTGAGTTCACTCACCAAGAGTTTATTAAACACAACTAATTCAGCATGTGCATTAAGAAACGAAGAATACACTGACGCCCCCCTCCAGCATTTTTGGGAGCCAGTTTGTTTTATTTTCTGGCATATTGTTATTGTTCTTGGTAATCATATGTGTTAATCGCTGGCAGACATCTCATGTCTGGCCTCTATTATGAAACCGCTCTTTATATGTGCCTTATTAAGGCTCTTGGGGAAGCCAAGATGAATATAGCTATGACCAAAACACATTCACCCCTCTCTCTGTCTCTCTCTATCTCCCATCTACCCTCCAGATGCAAGATGTCATTATGCTGCTGAAAAACTACTATACTATAAAGAGTTCTAGGAAGCAATAATTGCATTATATTTACATCACAACTGACAAGTCCAATCTGGTTTATACCTTAATCACCATTCCAGTCTCAAAGGGCTCCACAAATGGCCACATTGTGAAAGAAAAATTAAAACAAGAGTAATAGAAAATAACATTATTTTACATTTTTCTTAACCTCTATTGGTGTGTGTGCATGCACTGTTGAACTAGTAAACCCCAGTGATCAAATAACAGGTGGGCAGGGTGTGTGTGTGTGTGTGTGTGTGTGTGTGTGTGTGTGTATGTGTGTGTGTAGGTAAGACTATGCTTGTCATCAGCAGATTTCCCAGAGAATGATACGTGGATATGAGTGAAAGTGGTCTATATTTCATGATGCCGTTGTATAAAAATCACTAAAATATTTAAAAACTCACGTGCACACGTATGACTGTCTGCACATCCTTAATACCAAATATGTGTTTGCACATTTACATGTATTTATTTATTTGTGCATGTGAGCACAAAGGAAAGACGGGCCAGCCTCCAGTCTGTCAAAGATCTTCCATCACTAAAAACACACAAGCACTGAGAGAATCAGCAGCAGCACTTGGAGGAGGAAGACGATGAAAGGGACACTTC